>CM068779.1:1444560-1454560 GCA_035084275.1 Hydrolagus colliei
TAATTGTTATTATTATTAATAATATTAATTATTGTTATTTTAATACGTCATCGGAGGTTGACTATCGTTCTAAACATTAATGACATCGTTTGGAAGCAGAAAGTTACCGTTAAACGCGTCCACACTGACTCTCTCTCTCTCTCTCTCTCTCTCTCTTTTCCCCTTCCCTGCCATCTCTGCTGTCACTGACGCTCTTGTCCAACGCCATCGCGTCTATAGTTTGTGCTCAGAGCACTCGTTTCACAAGTGAGAGGACCTGGGTTCAATTCCCAGGCAGGTAAGGTCAAAACATTAGGCAAGTTTCCTTCCCCCCCACCCCCCCCCACACACCCCTACACCCCCCCACACACCCCCACACCCCGCCACACACACAGACCAGCATTAAATAGGAACCTGTTTGTCAGTCGATCGGATGGATTACTTTCCAGGGGTAATAATCCTTCCAAAATGTTTTTAAAAAAATAAAAATAAGAAGGATTTGTTCACTCAATCCATGACTGTTTGTGGGACGCTGCTGTGCGCGATTGGCTGCTGCGTTTCGCCCACAGAATAGCCTTCAAATTACAGCCAGGCCATTCTGTAGTGAAATCAGAGGTAGTTTTTCATCCGATAGCACGATAGTGGGAATCTGGAACTCTCTCTCTCTCTCTAATCTCTCTCTCTCTCTCTCTCTCTCTCTCTCTCTCTCTCTCTCACTCGCTCTCTCGCTCGCTCGCTCGCTCCCCGAGAGGATCATGGCTGAGAAAAGAAACAAGAATAGCTTTGCGCGTATCTGTGGTCAATGTGCGTTCATCACAAGTGCGGCCGAAACAATAAAAGCCTCAACCTTTGGTTTAAACGAGAAGTCAAGTCGGGGTTTGTGGTGCCAGCGCGATGCCTGACCAATTACTTGTTGTCAGAAGACGACGACGACGACGATGGCTCGTCTCTCCACCACGTCCTTCGGGGTCGGGAGGAGCTCGCGCGTCCGTGTCGGCCGATCGGTGGAT
Source organism: Hydrolagus colliei (assembly GCA_035084275.1). Classification (NCBI taxonomy): domain Eukaryota; kingdom Metazoa; phylum Chordata; class Chondrichthyes; order Chimaeriformes; family Chimaeridae; genus Hydrolagus; species Hydrolagus colliei. Next base: position 1,445,550 of record CM068779.1, read on the forward strand.
CGTTTATCACCCGGTGCGCGATAGCGCCGTCGCTGAATCCGTCGCGGTCCGTGGGACGCAGCTGCGCAGTCAGGGAAGCACTTTGGGGAGACTCGAATACGTGTTAAGTCCCCGCGCGAGGATTCTTCTTCTTATTATTATTGTTCCAGGTTCTGTGAGGCGCGGAGACATCTCGATGATGCGATAAGCCAAGTGCTCAGACTGTAATTCTCACGAAACCCGCACTGATTCATTCCATATCGTTCCAGATAATTCATCTTTGCACTCGATTGACTTTGGCATTTCCTCATTGCCTGTGTGTACCTGTTGTGTGTTGATTTCTGTCGCTCGCTGTGTGAGCGAGGCGTTAAGGACCCTGCAATTTGATCCCGCAGACAATGTACTAATATTTTTCTCACGTTTGCGCGGAAAGTTCCCCCTCAGCAAGAGGTCGAGGTAGAAAATGCAGAGCTTGACTTGAACTCTCTAAACGATCACTCACCAGACGCCACAACTCCTTCCCTCCACCATCGTGGACTATTCAATGTAAGAATAATAACAATACTCGCGTCGGGCTTGATCAAATGCTAGTGTTAGTGTAAATATTATTATTATTACAGGGTCTTATCATGTCGTGGAGATCTCAAAAAGGATTCACAAAATACACTAGAATTCTGTAGCTCAGTGGTTAGAGTTGCAAGCGAGAGGACGTGGATTTGATTCCAAGCCGGGCAGGGCGAAACATTGGGAAATTGTCCTTATTACACACACGCACGCACACACCACACACACGCACACACCACACGCACGCACACACCACACACACGCACACACCACACACATGCACACACCACACACACGCACACACCACACGCACGCACACACCACACACACGCACACACCACGCACAGCTCAGTTTACCAGATGTCACTGGGAACCCGCTTATTATAGTAAATAAACAAGTGATCCTGAAGTTTATGTAGCGTTTCGCTGAGCGCAATTGGCCGCCGCGCTTCGCCCGTGAACGCCTCTCGCGGGGTATTCCTCGAAGCGCTTTGGGACGTCCCGACGCCCGGGATACGTTCGCCGTGACGAACAAACGCGAGGGCGATCGCCACGGAGAGATCGGACGGAGAGAAGCGCCTTTGCGATGAGTCGGGATGCGTCTGAACAGGACCCGGAGACGGCGGACGCTGGCGGGATTTTGTTCCCGATTGAAGTGATGCGGAAAGCTGCCGACTGAGGCAAAGGCAGGTTCGCACTCTCCCGGAATTTACAGTAAAAATGCAACGGCCTCTGCCAAGAGAGAGACGGAGTTGCCAAGAATAATCCTCGCGTTTAACTGTCGCCTTCCCTCCTCCCAGTTGCCTCCGAGACGTCTGGAAACGCTTCGTAAAGTCAACTGACCGTGTGTTTTGCAGGAGGAATGTGGCAGCCAATTGCGCTCAGTGATGTCCAAATTATTGAATAATAATGTGTGTGTGCAAAAAGGAAACTTGCCCAAGGTTTCGCTCTGGCCTGATCTGCCTAGAATTGAACCCAGGTCTCTGGCTTGCGAGGCCAAGGCTCTAACCACTGAGCTACAGGACGCCACACACCCAGATGGACGAAAACAGAATGAAAACTATATTATCATAGAATCATAGAATCATAGAATTTTACGGCACAAAAGGAGGCCATTCGGCCCATCTAGTCTGTGCCGGCTCTTTGAAAAGAGCGATTCAATCCCACTGCCCTGCCCGCTCCCCATAGCCTAATAGACCCGTTCTCCCTAAATAAAGATCTAATTCCCTTTTAAAAGTTGTTATGGAATCAGCCTCCACCACCTTTTCAGGCAATGCATTCCAGATTCCAACAACTCGCTGAGTGAAAAAATTTCTCCTCAGCTCCCCTCTACTGCGCCTTGAAACTATTTTAAATCTGTGACCACGAGTCACAGATTCACCCACGAGTGGAAATAGTTTTTCTCTATTTGCCCTGTCGCTCGAAACCCCTCATGATCTTATAAACCTCTATTAGGTCTCCCCTCAATCTTCTCTGCTCCAGAGAGAATAACCCTAGCCTATCTAGCCTCTCCTCATAGCTGAAGTCCCTCAATCCTGGCACCATCCTAGTAAATCCTAGTATCCTCGCATCTGATGTCGCGCTGTGTAGCTGTGGGTGAATCTGACTTTCCCACGCTCTCTCAATTAATAACAATACTAATAATGTCGCATTTGATATCACGCTTTTCACGTCTTCAAAATATCTCAAAGCGCTTCACAGAGTATACTGTAAAGTGACTGTCTATTTGTGGGCGAAACGCGGCAGCCGATGGCGCACAGCAGCGTCCCCCCCCCACGACCGGTGGGAGTGGATTGAAGCGACCGATTTATATTATATTTTCTCTTGAGAGATTATCGTCAGACGGTGGGTGTGTGGAGCAGGGGAACTTGCCCATGGTTTCACCCTGACCTGACCTGAGGGACAACTTCTTGCAATCGAACGTGAGCAAGACCGAGGCCCTCCTGATTGGCTCAAGCCAGCACCTCCGCACATCGGGCGCTGCCAGCCTCAACATCCAAGGCTTCACTCTCCACCTCACAAAGCCAATCAGGAACCTCGGCATCATGTTCGATCAAAAACTTTCCTTCCTCCCCCACATCCGCGCCTTGACCGGCACCGCTTATTTCCATCTGCGCAACATTGCCAGGCTCCACAACTATCTCACCCGCCTCCGTGACCACATAACCCCCACCCTCGCCCGTCTCCACTGGCTCCCCATCCTCCAGAGGATCGAGTTCAAGATCCTCGTCCTCACCTACAAGGCCTTACACGGCCTTGCCCCGTCCTACCTAACCGATCTACTCTCCCCCTACACGCCCACCCGGACCCTCCGTTCAACAGGACTTGGCCTGCTCCAAGCCCCCCGCCCGAACCCCCCCCCCACCATCGGAGGCCGGGCCTTCAGTGTCTCCGCTCCCACCCTATGGAATGCCATCCCTCAATCCCTCCGTTTCGTCTCTTCCCTTTCCTCTTTCAAGGCCAGTTTGAAGACTTTCCTCTTCGATCGTGCCTTTTGTTCCACCCCGAATTTTTCGACCTCCCCTTCGTGTTTCACCCCTTCCCAAACACTCCCCTCCCAGCTCGGGTCACACGCCTCCTGTGCAGCGCCTTGGGACGTCCTCCCCACGTGAAAGGCGCTTTATAAATGTAATTTGTTGTAGTTGTTGCTGACCTGACCTGCCAGGAGTCAAACCCAGGTCTCTCGCGCTCCAACCGCTGAGCTACAGGACTCCACACGCATGTCGAGAGATGCCGATTGAAATCATCGTGCGTTAGAATCCAGTCAAACGGTCGGAAGCCGGTGAGTGACCTCGTGCGATAGTGTGAGTGTTGGGTCGAGCAAGAGGTATCCGAGTGAACTCTACATTAACATCGACCAGAGTGAAGTCAAGCCGGAAAGTTTTTGAAATTCCATTCGGAACGGTTTTATTGAATAAAAAAAATATTTGCAACAGCCAAATCATCACACGTCCGGGGGACGAAGAGTTTAGAAACCATCCCCGCGCTCGGGATTGCATCGAAGCGCTTCGCAGGTTACATGGCAACGTGTAGTGACCGTGTGTGTTTTGTGGGGGAAATGCGGCAGCCAATGGCGCCCAGTGTCGTGTCACCCCCCCCCGTCACCCCCCCCCCCCCCCCCCACACCACAAACGGTCGTGGGTTGAAGTGACTGCGTTATTATTCAAAGTTCTTTCTTCGAAGGAATTTTTAACGATAATTCTTGCGTCTGATAAGGCGCCTTTCGCGTCTTCTAGACCGCGTCTCAACGCGCTTCACGGAGTGAGGTGTATTGACTGTGTATTTGTGTGTATTGTGTGTATTGACTGTGTTTGTGTGTATTGACTGTGTGTTTGTGTGTATTGTGTGTATTGACTGTGTATTTGTGTGTATTGTGTGTATTGACTGTGTGTTTGTGTGTATTGTGTGTATTGACCTGTGTATTTGAACACAGGCCTCAGGCTTGTAAGGCGAGCTCTCTAACCCCTGAGCTTCAACGGTCATCTTGAAGTCGAGGTGGAAGGCAGAGAGATAGAGTTGGAGGGTGGGGGGAGGTGGGGGGAGGTGGGGGGGGGCAGACTGAAGGATTAAGACAGAATATTTCACAAGAAGAATTCTGGTCAATGGACTGACTGTAACGTCGGGGAAATCAATTGCAACAACACCAACCGACAGTTCTGTGATGGGGCAATAGGTACCGGAGGGGAGAGGGGAGGGGAGGGGAGAGGGGAGAGGCGTGGGGAGGGGAGGGGAGGGGAGGGGAGAGAAGGAGAGGTGGGACAGGGAGAGAGGAGAGGGGAGTGGAAGGGGGAAGGGAGGGGAGAGAAGAGGGGAGTGGAGGGGAAGGGAGGGGAGAGAGGAGAGGAGGGAAAGGAGAGAGGAGAGGAGAGGAGGGAAAGGAGAGAGGAGAGGGGAGTGGAGGGGAAGGGAGGGGAGAGAGGAGAGGAGAAGGGAGTGGAGGGGAAGGGAGGGGAGAGAAGGAGAGGAGGGACAGGGAGAGGGGAGGGGAGGGGACATGGAGGGGAAGGGAGGAAAGGGGAGAGACAAAGGGAGAGGAGAGGAGAGCAGGGAGAGGAGAGGAGAGAGGAGAGGGGGGTGGAGGGGATGGGAGGGGAGAGAAGAGTAGAGGGGAGGGGGCAGGGAGGGAATGGGGAGGGAGGAAAGGGGAGAGACGAGGGGAGAGGGGAGGACAGGGGAAGAAGAGAGGAGCGAGAGGGAGGAGCAGGGAGACGGAAGGCAGACAGAGAGAGAGAGAGAGAGAGGAGAGTGAAGACTGGGATGAAGGTAGGGAGAGAGGGGAGAGGTTTAGATGGGGATTGGGATGAAGGCGATACGTCTGCAGAGTCTGCATCGTCTGCCCCTGTTGCGTCTGTGGCATTGCGAGCGGCTTTTCCTGCTGCTTCTCCCGGGGTCAGACAAGGTTTCCTGTGACCGTACGTCTTGCCGAGGCCTGCGTTGTTCGGGCAGAAAATTCCCCGGTTTAATGACCCGGCTCGATCGTGAGCGATCGCGAGCGACACAGACGACGACGACGACGACAGTTACGGGGAACGAGGAGAGGCACCGGACAGTCAAGGGGAGAGAGGGGAGGGGAGGGGAGGGGAGTAAAGGAAACGTGCCCGAGGTTTGGCCCTGACCTGCCTGGATTCGAAGCGAGAGCTCGAAGAGCTACAGGACTCCGAGAAATGTAATAATATTATCAACAGAATAGACGTCAACTAGTAAAGATCATATAATAGACACAATATAATACAATATTGAATCTAAGAACGATAATAATCCTTCCCTCTCTTTGCCTCTCCCTGCCTCTATCCCTCCTGACTATATATATTGTTCTCTGTGTCTCTCTCTCTGTCTCTCTCTTTCCCTCTCTCTGTGTCTCTCTCTCTGTCTCTCTCTTTCCCTCTCTCTGTGTCTCTCTCTCTGTCTCTCTCTTTCCCTCTCTCTGTGCCTCTCTCTGTCTCTCTCTTTCCCTCTCTCTGTGCCTCTCTCTGTCTCTCTCTTTCCCTCTCTCTGTGCCTCTCTCTGTCTCTCTCTTTCCCTCTCTCTGTGTGTCTCTCTGTCTCTCTCTTTCCCTCTCTCTGTGCCTCTCCCTCCCTCCCTCTCTCTCTGTCGCTCTCTGTCTCGTTCCCTCCCTGCCCCTCTCCTTCCCTTCCTCTCTCTGTGCCTCTCTCCCTCTTTCTCTCTCTGTGCCTCTCTCCCCCTCTCTCTCTGTGGCTCTCTCCCTCTCTCTCACTCCCTGCCTCTCTCCCCCTCTCTCCCTGTGCCTCTCTCGCTCTCTCTCTCTCTCACTCCTCCCTGCCTCTCTCCCTCCCTCTCTGTCGCTCTCTGTCTCTTTCCCTCCCTGTCCCTCTCCCTCCCTCCGTCTCTCTGTCTCTTTCGCTCCCACTCTCTTCTCTCTCTCGCTGTCTCCTTCCCCTCTTCTCTGACGTTACCTCGTGTGTTTTTCTCGCTGAATTGAGGGTTACTCGGGCATACGCATCGTCCCAAACTCTGATCTCGTGAAGCCTTTTGTAGGATCTTAGCCTCTGTGGAGACAACAACAACTTGCACTGAAATGTCGCCCTCCGCGTAGGGCAGAGAGGGGGAGAGAGGGAAGAGGGCAAGGCTCGAGGGAGGGAGAGAGAGATGGGGAGAGAGTGGGAAGGGAGAGAGGGAGAGAGAAGGCAAAGGGATTGAGGGAGAGAGATGGAGAGAGAGGGGGAGAGAGGGCAACGTAGGGGTATTGAGGTGGGGGGGAGAGGGCAAGGTGGAGGGAGAGAGAGATGGGGAGAGAGGGGAAGAGAGAGAGGGAGGGAGAAGGCAAAGGGATTGAGGAGAGAGAAAGAGAGAGAAGGTGAGGGAGGCAAGGCAGAGGGATTGAGAGAGGGGTGAAACATGGGAAGAGGGGAAGAGAGAGGGGGAGGGAGAAGGCAAAAGGATTGAGGGAGAGAGAGAGATGGGGGGAGAGAGAGGGACAGAGAGAGAGAAGGTGAGGGAGTGGACAAGGTGGGGGGAGAGAGAGAGAGAGGGAGCGAGATGGAGGCAAGGTGGAGGGATTGAGGGAGGGAGAGAGAGGGTGAGAGAGCAGGGGTGGGGAGGGGGAGAGAGGGGGCAAGGCGGAGGGATTGAGAGAGAGAGAGAGAGAGAGAGAGAGAGAGATTCACAGGAACATTGGTGTCATTTTCAGGTGCCATAGCAAATGTCAGGATAATTATTTTTATTATCATTATTATTATTATTGAGAGTTTGTGAACCTCGAGACTCACTGTCACACACACATCCTTGGTTGGCCAGCAGTGTGGGTGATTCCTTCGCACCCAGACCCTTCTCGTTCCCCTCCTGGCCTTTGGTTTGCGCTGCGGAAAGAGACGGGATCGATGACAGTGATCGTGAAACATTCTCTGCGTTTCATTCGTGGTTTAGAGCCCTCGCCTCATGAGAGAACGAGAGAGAGAGAGAACGAGAGAGCGAGAGAGCGAGAGAACGAGAGAGCGAGAGAGCGAGAGAACGAGAGGGCAAGAGAGCGGGTTCCATTTCTGTGTGGGTCAGGGCGAAATGTGGGCAAGTTTCCTTACCTGGGTTCGATTCCTGGGCAGGCCAGGGCACAGACTTAGGCACGTTTCCTTGCTCCACAAACACACACACACACGCACGCACACACACGCACACACACGCACACACAAACACACAAACACGCACACACACAAACACACGCACACACACGCACACACACGCACACACACGCACACACAAACACACAAACACGCACACACACATGCACATGCACACACACACGCACTCACAAACACACGCACGCACGCACACGCACGCACAATCCATGATAAATCGGTCGATCCGATCCGCGGCTGTTTGTGGGGGACGGGACGCGATCGGTTGCCGCGTTTCGCCCACAGACGTGAATTCACTTTGCGGTGCGTTCCGTGACGCGTTTTGAGACGTCGAGAAGACGTGAGAGGCGCGATATCACGTGTGTGCGTGTGTGCGCGTGCGTGTGTGTGCGTGTGTGCGTGTGTGTGTGCGTGTGCGTGTGAACCCAGGTTCTCTCGCTTGTCTCACTAGACAAGAGGGAGAGGGAGAGGGAGAGGGAGGGAGGGAGGGAGGGAGGGAGAGAAGGAGGGAGGGAGAGGGAGCGGGGAAGGCAGATCTCACCGTGTGCGGCTTGTGCTGAGATGAGGAGGGTGAACACGGCGATCGAAGACACGGCCGTCATTGTGAACTGGGAGCTTTGGTGTCTGGAACGTGTGAGATGCCAGACACGGAGCGAGGGAAACTTATACCAACAGCTTCCTCAGTCTTGCGTATCCCTCTCCGCGCAACGATAGGAAAAGGAGGGTAGGAGGGGAGGGGAGAGTAGGTGGGAGGGAGGGGAGGGGAGGAGGGAGGGAGGGAGGGGAGAGTAGAGGGGATGGGGGGTAGGAGGGAAGAGAGGGGAGGGCAGGAGGGAGGGTTAGGGAAGGGGAGGAGGGTAGGAGTGGAGGGGAGGAGGAGAGTAGGGTAGGAGGGAGGGAAGGGAAGGAGAGGAGGGAAGGGGAGGGGAGGGAGGAGAGGTGGGAGGGTAGGAGGGAGGGAAGCAAAGGAGAGGAGGGAGGGGAGGGAGGGAAGGGAAGGGGAGGGAGGAGAGGAGGGGAGAGTAGGAGGGAGGGGAGGGGAGTGGAGGGTAGGAGGGAGGGAATGGGAGGGAGGAGAGGAGGGAGTGGAGTGGAGGGAGGGGAGGGGAGGGGAGAGTAGGAGGTAGGGTAGGAGTGGAGGGTTGGAGGGAGGGAAGCAAAGGAGAGGAGGGAGGGGAGGAGGGAGGGTAGGAGGGGAGTGGAGGGAGGGAAGGGGAGGGAGGAGAGGAGGGAAGGTGGGAGGGGAGGGGAGAGTAGGAGTGGAGGATAGGAGGGAGGGAAGCAAAAGAGAGGAGGGAGGGGAGGGAGGGAAGGGGAGGGAGGGTAGGAGGGAGGGGAGGGGAGTAGAGGGAGGGAGGGAAGGGAAGGAGAGGAGGGACGGGAGGGGAGGATAGGGAGGGGAGGGGAGTGGAAAGTGGCTAGTGAGGGGGTAAATAATCCAACCCCAAAACAGAAGGACAGTTTGATCACTCAATCCACGAGTGTGAATTAAGGAAACTTGCCTCAGGTTTTGCCCTGACCTGACCTGACCCTCCTGGGAATCGAACCCGGGTCCTCTCTCTTGCGAGGCCGGGGCTCGACCCCTGACCTGCAGGCCTCCACATGGCATTTCTTTGACGCCTGACACAGAGAAACTTCACTCCCACAACCAACCAGCCAACCAACCAACCAACCAGCCAACCAACCAACCAACCAGCCAACCAACCAACCAGCCAGCCAACCAGCCAACCAGCCAACCAACCAGCCAGCCAACAGCCAACCAACCAGCCAGCCAACCAACCAACCAGCCAACCAACCAGCCAGCCAACCAACCAACCAGCCAACCTCTCTCTGTGGCCTCAGCCGTTAGGATCCTCGCCTCACAAGCGCGAGGACCTG
>CM068779.1:1458024-1460524 GCA_035084275.1 Hydrolagus colliei
TAAGCATTAAGATAGAGGAACCTGGGCTGGTGTGAATGTGGAAGAATGTGGTTAAAATTAAAGGACTATTTCGGTCGTTTGAGATCATTCTTATTGCAGATTTCGCGGAGAAGCAGAATAAGAGGAAGTGAGTTTTGCGAGCGAGGCAAAGCCCGGGGAGAAGATTAGCCAGAATCATCCGTATTTATGTTAGGATCGACAATAACGCTGGAATCCCAGCCACTGATGGTAGGGCGGGTCGGGCAGGGGACATGGAGCGGGCCGGAGCGCGCTGAACGGAGGGGGACATAGAGGGACAGCGGGTCGGAGAGATAGAAAGGGATGAATCCGTGAATGCCCTCGAAAGTGAGGACGGGGAGGGAGTTTCCGTAGCCGAGCCTCGATGTGACGAATGCACGGACGAGAGTTTTGGCAGCCGGAGGCGTGAGACAGTGACCTTAACCTTTCCGGCTCCAAGAAGAGTAACCCTGGCTGCTCTGGTGTCTCCTGATAACTGAAGTCCCTCATTCCTGATACCATCCTGGTAAATCTCCTCTGTGTCCTTCCCAATGCCTTAACATCCTTCCTAAAGGTCCTTGAAAGAGTGGTTGCCTCCCAGCTCCGCTCTTTCCTCTCAACTCACTCACTCCTTGAACCCCTCCAATCAGGTTTCCACCCTGTTCACAGCACGGAAACTGCCCTGGTCAAGGTCACAAATGACATCCTAACCGCCTGTGACCAGAGCTCCCTCTGCCTCCTCGTCCTCCTTGACCTGTCTGCTGCGTTCGACACAGTCGATCACACCATCCTCCTCCAACGTCTTTCCTCCCACCTCAACCATCAAGGCACAGTCCTTCACTGGTTCCATTCCTACCTGACCCACCGCCTACATTTTGTATCTTCTCAACGTGCAAGGCTGCACTCTCCACCTCACAAAGCCAATCAGGAACCTCGGCATCACGTTCGACCATAAACTCTCCTTCCTCCCCCACATCCGAGCCTTGACCGCACCGCTTATTTCCACCTGCGCAACATTGCCAGGCTCCGCAACTATCTCACCCCCCGCGCTGCCGAAACACTCGTGAACGCATACATCACCTCGAGGCTGGACTACGGAAACTCTCTCCTCGTTGGCCTCCCCAGTTCCTCCATTCACAGGCTGCAGGCCATCCAAAACTCTGCAGCCCGTGTACTATCCCGCACCCGCCTCCGTGACCACATAACCCCCACCCTCGCCCGTCTCCACTGGCTCCCCATCCTCCAGAGGATCGAGTTCAAGATCCTCGTCCTCACCTTCAAGGCCTTACACGGCCTTGCCCCGCCCTACCTAACCGATCTACTCTCCCCCTACACGCCCACCCGGACCCTCCGTTCAGCAGGACTTGTCCTGCTCCAAGCCCCCCGCCCGAACCCCCCCCCCACCATCGGAGGCCGGGCCTTCAGTGTCTCCGCTCCCACCCCTATGGAATGCATCCCTCAATCCCTCCGTTTCGTCTCTTCCCTTTCCTCTTTCAAGGCCGGTTTGAAGACTTTCCTCTTCGATCGTGCCTTTTGTTCCCCACCCCGAATTTTTCGACCTCCCCCTTCGTGTCTCACCCCTTCCCAAACACTCCCCTCCCAGCTCGGGCCACACGCCTCCCGTGCAGCGCCTTGGACGTCCTCCCCACGTGAAAGGCGCTCTATAAATGTAATTTGTTGTTGTTGTTTGTTGTCTGCCCATTTTACCGGTCTGCCTATGTCCTCTTGCAGGCGGCTGCTCTCCTCCTCACTGTTTACTCCCATTCCTAGCTCAGTATTATTGCGTGTTTACATCTCATTTACGAGGCAGGCGCTCTAACTGCTACGATACAGTATAACCTCCGATAAGGCTCTGTGTGCTGTGTGATAGATCCTGGCAGCATCGATAATGCCCCCCATTATCTACTGAAAGATCTGGCGAGACTCCGCACTTGCAATGGTGCTGGACAACTCATGATTCATGTCTGGAGGGTATCGTGTGGTCGGTGTTCTTTAGTGGCTCTGTGTGCAAGAGGGAAAGCACATCATCCTGTCTTATCTTGCCTCCCAGCCAGAGACACATCCTGAGCGCAAACACTAATTGTTCAGCTGGGAAAAGCCATACCCCTCGCTCATTATCGCGTCTTCAATCTGCTTGAGAGTGTAGTGGCTGTGCGTTTTGCGGGATCCTGTGGCTCGGTGGTGAGAGCGCTCGCCTTACAAGCCTCGGCCTGCGTCTGAATTGACTGACGGACGGTCCCTGCTGACTACGGGGTAAACGGAACAACACGTGTGTGGAGAAAGGATCGACCTCGATCCCGTCCGGGAACCGAACCCGGGTCCCCTCGCTTGTGAGGCCGAGCGCTCGAACCATCCTTGCCTTTGATATCGCGGCTTTTCACGGCTTCTAGACGTCTCGAAGCGCCTCACAGTAAAGTGACTGTAAAGTGAAGTGACTGTAAATATTTGTGGGCCAAACGCGGCAGCCGATTGCGCACAGCCGCGTCCCCCCCCCCCCACACAC
>CM068779.1:1465524-1619595 GCA_035084275.1 Hydrolagus colliei
AGCCGGTCGTTAAGTCGATCGGTGAATAAATGTCCGCGGATAATACTAAAAATGATAAGAATAAATTGGTTATATTCAAATCCACGACTGTTTGTAGGACTTTACCGTGCACAAGTGGCTACCGCGTTGCGCTCACACAATACACAGTCACTACACTTTGCTGTGAAGCGCTTTGAGACGTCTTGAAGACGTGATACTCCACCGCATGTGGAGTCCTGTAGCTCAGTGGTCGGAGGACTTGCCTGTGTTTGAACCCAGGCAGGTCAGGGCAAAACCACGGGCAATCGTCCTGACTTCACACGGCCTCATAAGAAACCGTCCAAAAGAAAAAATTAAGATCGGTCATTTCAACCCACGACATCAATCGTACGATTTATTAACGTGGATAGTATTTTAATTCTGTAATTGCCTGAGTTGCTGATTCACTGCATGTCACCGTGGACGTGATATTTTGCTGAGAGTAATGGCCGTTATTTTGTACATCGGTTAAAATAGACCACACGCAAAATACTACAGACGCTGGGAACCTGAAACAAAAACAGAAGTTGCTGGGGAAACTCAGCGGGTCAGGCAGCATCCATGGAGAGAGGGAAATGAGTTGAGGTTTCGTCAGAAGGTTTAAAATTTACTTCCTTGTTGTGCAATGTGAGGTCTTGAACTTCAGACTTTATCTCTAACTCAACGCAGTGACTTGTCAAGGTGGACAACACCAACACGTGACATTGACACAGCAGCAAGGAAACTTCCAGGTTGGAGTAAGGAAACTTCCAGGTTGGAGTAAGGAAACTTCCAGGTCAGGAGGACATCCCAAGACACTGGGCTGGACAACAACAACAACAACCACCACAAAATTACACTTGTATAGAGTCTTTCACGTCAGGAGGACAGTAAGGCATTTGGACCCGAGCTGGGGGTTGGGATCAGGAGGTGGGGTGTGCAGGGCAGGGGGTGGGGGCGGAGAGGTCGGAGGGGGACGGAGGGGGAAGAGAGGACCTGGAGAAAGGAGAGAACCAACCAACGAGAGGTTGTTGTGGATATTGGCAAGCTTCCCAGCTTTTCCCTCAGGCCAGGAACCCATTAACGACTGTAAATAGACACCAGTTGATCTGATCACTGGCAACTCATTTGCCTTTTGTTCCCGTAAATCGACCGAGAGGAGGAGGAAGAAGGAAAGGGAGGGCTGCATATCTATGGCAACCCAGCTATCGGTAACCGCCCAAATTCCAAAGTACGTTTCACAGTAATTATCTTCACAGGCAGTGACTGAATATTTTTTTGGGGAGGGGCAGTTAAACTACAGCCTTCTTTGCCTTGGCTCCTCTGGTTCTGGGCATCCCCTTGTCCCCCCGAATCCTTTGCCCCACCACCAGTGGCCGTGCCTTTGTGGGCGAAACGCGGCAGCAAACTGTGCCCAGTGACCTCCACGTGTGTGCGTGTGTGTGTGTCTGTGTCTATGTGTGTGTGTGTGTCTATGTGTGTGTGTGTGTTTGTGGAGTAAGGAAACGTGCCCAACCTTTCGCCCTGCCAGGAATCGAACCCAGGTTCTCTCGCCACTGAGTTACTGGAATCAACACGATATCACGTTACAGCCATAAGTGCTGCGAGGTGTTTTGGCAAGACACAGCTGCTAATCTCGCAGCCCCCAGCAACGCAGGAAGCAGGAAGTGGGTGAATAATTGGCATTTAACTTCCCAGCTGCTTACCGTCCTGCCAGACTCCATTCATTTATCCGGGCTCGAAGTCTAAATGTTTGCGAAGATTTTATTTCACCAGATCAAAGTCCGGTACAATCATGTGAATCTCACCCACCTCCTGACCTGCTTTTCTATGTCTCGTACTTAGAAATCCCTTTTCATAGATTGAAAGAATTTTACGGCACAAAAGGAGGCCATTCGGCCCATCTAATCGCTCTTTGCAAAGAGCGATTCAATCCCACTGCCCTGCCCGCTCCCCATAGCCTAATAGACCCGTTCTCCCTAAATAAAGATCGAATTCCCTTTTAAAAGTTGTTATGGAATCAGCCTCCACCACCTTTTCAGGCAATGCATTCCAGATTCCAACAACTCGCTGAGTGAGTGAAAACATTTCTCCTCAGCTCCCCTCTACTGCGCCTTGAAACTATTTTAAATCTGTGACCACGAGATTCGCCCACGAGTGGGAATAGTTTTTCTCTATTTGCCCTGTCGCTCGAAACCCCTCATGATCTTATAAACCTCTATTAGGTCGTTTTGTTGGCCACTGGAAGACGCCAAACCTCAGGTTCCTCAATCCCCTTATCGCCGAGGGGCAGAATGTAAAGGAAATAAAAGACAGACTGACCGGTATTGCTGCTTAATGATTTACCGGTTGCCACAGTGACGACTTGGGACTTGAATATGCTTGTCAGCCTCCCCCCCGACTCTTCCCTCCGCAGGCTGCAGATCAGGCCGAACTCCGCCGAGGCCCGTGGCCTCTCCAGTACCAGGCTCCGTGAAACCATCGGCCCCATCCTCGCCCGACCCCACCGGTCTCACAACATACAGAGAGGATACAGTTCACGATCACAGTCCTCCCTTTATAGGCCCAGCCTTGGTGGGGGTAGGGATGGAGTTTCAGAGGGTGGGTGGTGGGTGGGGGGGGGTGGGGAAGAGAGACTGAAGGCCCGACCAGTGACGGTGGGGAGGGTGAGGCAGAGTAAGTGAAGCAAGCTCGGTGAAAGATCATTCAACGGTGATTCCTAGAGATCAACAAGGAAGTGATTCCTAACCAATATAGACATTGAAACACTAAAAACACACGCGTAGTTTCAATATTTATCATCTTTAAGCTGCGTGGAGCCTGTGGGTAAAGTTGGGAGGCCGTGGGTGGGAATCAGGATGGAGCGTAATGGATTCGATGTTCAGTTCAATTGATCTTCGAGCTGTCCCAAAGCGCTTCATACAATACGGTGTAGTTACTGTACATTTAGTGGGCTGTACTGTACTGTGTGAAATGCTTTGAGATGTCTCGAAGGCAAAATAAGACACTGTTTCAAGTACTGTACAAGGATTATTATTATTAGTAGTAGTACAGAGTCTTTCACGTTGAGAGGACATCCCAAGGTTTTGGTTTCTACCCAGCAGCCATAGCTCTCCCCCGAATCCTCCCCTCCACCATCGGCGGCCGTGCCCTCAGTCACTACTCCCTGAAGCTCTGGAGCTCCCTTCCTCACTCCCTTGGCTTCTCCCTTTCTCTTCCCTACTTTCAGGCCTCAGCCGAAGACCTTTCTTTTCGAACCCCCCCCAACCCCCCCCCGGCTCGGCCCTGGGTTCCGTTATTGGGAAGCGCTCTGAGACGCCGTCTGGCGTGGAGTGAGGACGCTATATAAATCCACGTTGTTCTTGTTGTAATCTGTTCAGACATCGCAGTCTTCCCTTTCCTCTCTCTCTCCCTCTTTCTCTCTCTCCCTCCCTCTCTCTCTCTCTCCCGCTCTCTCTCCCTCTCTCGCTCTCTCATTCTGGTTCGCGACAAATGAGCTTTGTGTTTGAATAAATGGAGTCGATGTTTGTTCCGTCAGCGGTGAGAACCATTGAAGTGCGATCCCCGTTACCAAACCCTCCACAGCCTTTTCGACTGCGATCAAGTGACGGGGACGTTGACTGGATGGACGGGATTTTTGTGTTTGTATTGCAGTAAAGAGATATGACCGACTAGTTACCTATCCAAGGTTAAAGGTACTCTATGTACACAAATGAGCCAGAGAGTCAGTTTACACAGGAAGTTGTCTGAGCAACATTGCAGTTTTGTGGCACCAACAATGTGAAGGTCGCTTCCCTTTCGTTCATTTTGCGCCATTTGCGAACCAGGAAGTGAAGTGCAAATTATTGCCAGGCCCGCCCACACCTGTAACAAGCCTTGATGCAACTTCTCTCACGCCCGAAAGCGCCTCAGGGGATTTGCAGGCTCACGCTCGCGTAACACCGACGACAATAATAAGATTTACTAGGATGGTGCCAGGATTGAGGGACTTCAGCTATGAGGAGAGGCTAGATAGGCTAGGGTTATTCTCTCTGGAGCAGAGAAGATTGAGGGGAGACCTAATAGAGGTTTATAAGATCATGAGGGGTTTCGAGCGACAGGGCAAATAGAGAAAAACTATTTCCACTCGTGGGTGAATCTGTGACTCGTGGTCACAGATTTAAAATAGTTTCAAGGCGCAGTAGAGGGGAGCTGAGGAGAAATGTTTTCACTCAGCGAGTTGTTGGAATCTGGAATGCATTGCCTGAAAAGGTGGTGGAGGCTGATTCCATAACAACTTTTAAAAGGGAATTAGATCCTTATTTAGGGAGAACGGGTCTATTAGGCTATGGGGAGCGGGCAGGGCAGTGGGATTGAATCGCTCTTTTCAAAGAGCCGGCACAGACTAGATGGGCCGAATGGCCTCCTTTTGTGCCGTAAAATTCTATGATTCTATGATTCTATGAATAACGATGGTAACAATGCTCGTGTTCGACACAGCGCCTTATCGCGCCTCTTCGAGACGTCTGAATGCGCCTCACGGGCAGTGCTGTGAAGCGCAGTGGCCGTGCGTTTTGCGGGCGAAGCGCCGATTGCGCACTGAGGCGGCCCCACAAACAGCCGTGGATTGAGCGACCGAATCATTTTGATTTTGAAGGGATTGACTAACAACTGGGTTCCAATTTACTCCTCGGTAAAACAGGGATGTGTGTGTGTGTGTGTGTGTGTGTGTGTTGTGTGTGTGTGTGTGTGTGTGTGTGTGTGTGTGTGTGTTGTGTGTGTGTGTGTGTGTTGTGTGTGTGTGTGTGTGTGTTGTGTGTGTGTGTGTGTGTAGAGTGAGGAACCTCGCCTACTGTCTTGCCCTGGCCAGGAATCGAACCCGGCTCCTCTTGCTTGCGAGGCGAGCGCTCTAATCAGTGAGCTGCAGGACTCCATATTAAAGCTTATCTTAGGGGTAACACCTTCGAGTTGGAAGGTCGTAGACGGACGACTCACTCACGTCAGCCCTTCGAACCCAACACAGTCTGCCACTCCCTTGCAGTGATGAGGGTGTGTTGCAATGTCTCCACCCTTTGAAACAGACGTGAAACCAAATTCTCGTCTGTCAGCCGGTCTGTCGGGTTAAAGATCCCACAGCTCAACTCAAATACATAAGGGAGTTTCTCCTGAAACACTGGGCAACGATGCACCAAACGCAGTTCATTACTTTGTGACTGTCTGTGAGACAAGGCCTTCACGCCAGGCTTGACTACTCAATGCCCAGCTGTTTGGTTTCCCAAATGGTCAGCTCTTTGGGAAGTCCTTCCCGACGTGAAAGGCTCTATATAAGTGCAATTTTGTTGTGTGTTGTTGCTGTGGGCAAATTAAAGGAACACGGTTCCTCCCACTGTCCTGCCCAACAATCCATCACGAGAAGGAGGCCATTCAGTCCCTCAAGCCCGTTCTGTCGCTCACTCCAATTACATCCCTCAACCCCTGTCTCTCGTTCCCCTGGCCTGACGAATATATCTCTAGGCAAACTCCATTCAAATTTCCAAAGCCACACAGTCGATTCACTTTACCGTACATTCTGTGAAGCGCTTTGAGACATCTCGAAAACGCAAATGTGCTGCCTCAAATTCGAGGATTATTATCAGAAAGCGCTTGACGTAATTCTTATTGCTAGGCAAACAAATGGGGTGTGTGTGTGTGTGTGTGTGTGTGGAGGAAGTAAACTTACCTAACCTGTCCAGGTCCTGCTGTTTACGAGGTGAGTCATCTAACCACTAAAGCTACAAGACTCTGTCTTGTGAGACTAGTGATCTAACCACTGAGGTTTAATGACTTTATTTCGTAGGCAAATTCAAATTTGCATGGCTGAGGCGCAGAGATACTTTTTTAGGTCAGGGAAGCAGGGATACGGGTCAACGGGTGTAATTGGAGCTGGCGAATGACAGAACTGGCTTGAGGGACTGAATGGCCTCCTCGCGGTGGATTGTTGGCCAGGAAAGTGGGAGAAACTATGTTCCTTTCGTTTAAAAATAGCAATATTACTTGCATTTGGATACAGCGTATTTTCACGTCTTCGGAACGTCTCAAAGCGCTTCACGCTACGCAGTATATAGTGTCAAGTGAATTGACATTAGTTGGATATTTGTGGGCGAAACGCGGCAGCCAATTGCGCACACCAACGTCCCCCACAAAGCCGTGGATTGAAAATGACCAATTTTTCTGAGTGTGGGTTTTTTGAAGGGATTATCATCAGGCGTGTCGAGTGAGGAAACTCGCCCAAGGTTACGCCCTGACCTGCCTGGATTCGAACACAGGTCTCACGCTTGCTCTAACCGCTAAGCTACAGGACTGTAGCTTAAGAATTCACAGATAATACTTCAACACCTGAAGAATTGACGAAGCTCTGCAACAAGTGCAAGGGTGAATATTCTTCTTCTTTCTGATTTCTGCGAAAATGAAATTCCAGATGCTAATCTAGCCTTGAGGAACTTCACCAAATTTCTGGAGTGATTCAGCAAATACGCCCAGAGACCTTGCAACTTTCCCTCCCTTAGCAGCGCAGTGTAGTGACTGTATGCTGTGTGGCCACACAATCGAAACATAAAGTGCTGAATCAACCGCAAAGATTATTTCTTATTGTTTCCTCTAAAGTATTCAATGACAGCAACAGCAAATTTGTTTAGCTCCTTTCACGTCAGGAGGATGTCATTGTTCAGACTTAATCGAGATGTTCAAAATTGTGAGCGGGTGCGACAGGGTGTACAGGGAAAAACTATTTCCATTAGTCAGTGGGTGAGTAACCTGAGGACTCAATGTTTGCATGTTTAAAATAGTTTCGAAAAGAAGTAGAGCCGAAGTTAGCGGACAGGTAGATAAGGCTATTAAAAAAGCATACAGGATTTATAAATAGGGGCATTGAGTAGAAAAGACAGGAAGTTCTGACTAAACTCTATAAAGCTTTGGTTAGGCCTCAGCTAGAGTATCGTGTACAATTCTGGTCACCACACTTCAGGAAGGGTGTTAAGGCATTGGAAAGGGTGCAGAGGAGATTTGCTAGGATGGTACCAGGAATGAGGGACTTCGGCTATGAGGAGAGGCTACAGAGGCTAGGGTTATTCTCATTGGAACAGACAAGGTTACGAGGAGACCTAATAGAGGTTTTCAAGATCATCAGGGGATTCGAGATTGTCACCTCTCGGCTGGACTATTGCAACGCCCTCCTCGCTGGTCTCCCCTCCCCCACAATCCACAAAATCCAGCTGATTCAAAACTCTGCCCCCCGCATACTCCCCCACGCCAAGCTTCAGATCTGGAATGAACTGCCTGAAAGGGGTGGTGGAAACTGATGTGATAACATCTTTCAAGAGATAAGTAGATACTATTTGACGAGGACGGGTTTGTAGGGCGATGGGGCCACAGCTGTGGAATGGGATTCATTTGCTCAAAGAGCTAGCACAGATATGATAGGCCGAATGGCCTCTTTCTCTGCTGTATAATTCTGTGAAGTGTAGTGACTTCATGTACACAAAATTATTTGATCAATTAGACCGTTGAACGCCACATGTACAGCACCTGCTTTATCGGCGGTTCCTCATACCATGATGTACATTTAGTCCTCGACAATGTCGCAGCTGCGTTCGCGAAAAGTGCGACTTTAAGCGAAACAACGTGAAGCGAACTCGCGCAAGAACACTGGACGTTTAGCGTCTGTGTACGCCTACGCTACCCCAAAGTGGTCTGATCCACCCAGGCGAATGGCGTAATAGCGAACGGCGCGAGGTTAAATGAACATATGTTTCCCTATCTCAGTGGTTAGCACACTCACCTCACAAGCGAGAGACCTGAGTTCGATTCCAGGCAGGATGAAACGTTGGTCAAGTTTTCCTACTCCGCTCGCCTGATAACAATCCCTGAGAAACAAGAATAAAATGGGTCATTTCAATCCACGACTGATTGTGGGACACTGCTGTGCGCAATTGGCTGCCGCATTTCACCCACAAATATACAGTCAAAGGCGCTATATAAGTGCAATTTTGTTGTTGTTGTTGTAAATTGAAGCTGTTGTTGTATTCTGTGAATTGCTGTCAAACTATATAGAGCTGTCCCTGTTAATATCAAACCCTATAGAGATTCCACTTTCAATATCAAACCCCAAAAGTGCGATATCGAATGCAATATTACAATATTTCACACCACAGAAACCTGTACCCAAAGACGTGACAAGAGTCAGGTTGACACACAACGATTGTGGAGTCCTGTAGCTCAGTGGTTAGGGCACTCGCCTCGCGAGCAAAAGGACCTGGGTTCGATATACGCTACGGTAAAACCTTACTTACCCCAAACACCCTCACTGCCTCCGTTTACCATCAGTAAGTAGGAACACGGTCGCTTGCTGATTGGCGGATCGCTTTTTGGACGATAATAACTCCAAAATAAATCATATTTATTTATATTACATATATATTTATAAATTCGCACTCAACCCATGACTGATGGGGGACACTGCTGTGAGCAATTGCCTGCCAGGTTTGGCCCACAAAATACTCACAGTCAATCCAGTACATACAATATACTGTCTTCTGTGAAGCGCATGATAAGAGTCAGGTTGACACACGATGTCTGTCACCTCCCCCCACAAAAAAAATGCACAGGTAAATGTTTTGCGAGTTTGGTGAGCGAGCGAAGGCAAATATTTTGTTGCAGCCAAGAATTTACCTGACGTATTGACACAAAATTGATTCTCATGGGGAAGCGGGGAGTTTCCAGGACTACTATGGTAACTTCATCTCAGCCCCGAAAGCAGAACAACAAGATCAGCCAAGTAACACACCCACCGAGCAAAGTCATCAATTATTTATTAACCTATCTTCTACAGCGGCCGAGTCTGACGAGCACTGGCTCAGTTACTCGCTCGCTCGCTCGCTCGCTCTCACCCACAGTCAACTCACTTTACAGTGGATTCTGTGAAGCGCTAAAAGACGCGAGAAGCACTACGTCAAACTTACACAGTGCCTCCCACGTCGGGAGGGACGTCCCAAAGAGCTGGGCTGGACAGTCAGAGATCTGTAATCGAGCCGGGGTGGGAGATCAGGAGGGGGTGAAGGGCGGGGAGCGTGGGGGGGGTAGGAGGGTGATCGAAAGGCGCGGTCGCTCAAAGAGGACGGTTTCGAGAAAGTGGTCCGAAAGAAGATGAGGGAGGGGGAAGAACTGCGGGTTTGAGTTCCAGACGGTGTGGGCAGAGAGGGCAGAGAGGGTCACCAACGGTGTGGCGAGCAAGGCGGGGGGGGGGGGGGGGGGGGGGGACGTGAAGGAGGCCGGAGCCCGCTGAGCGGAGGCGGCAGATGGATTAACGAGGGGATCGGTTAGTAGGTCACTGAGTTTGGGGAGAGCGAGATCATGGAGATGCTTTGAACGTGTTGACCAGGATCTTGAACTGTATCTTCTGAGGGATGGGCAGCCAGTTGCGTCAGGTGAGAATAGGGGTGATATAGTTACGGAGTCTGGTGCGGGAGAGGACATGGGCTGCGGAGGTTCTGGATGATCTGCAGCCTCTGGAGAGGGGAGTTGGGGAGGTTGACTAGTTGGTATTGTCGAGCCCAGATGCAATGACACTATTTCCTGACCAACAATCCTGCAATAAACTCAGAAAATTGCATCACAGCTGTTTGTGGAAAAATTGATCAAGCTTGGGTTAACCTTGAAATACTCCACTTCACCGTAAATCCTTCGAAGCATTTGATATGTTCTCACAATGTGAAAGTTTCTGCAGTAGGAGTATAGTTATCCGCCATTGTTCCTAGCCTATTACTGTGGAGTTCCTGTAGCTCAGTGGTTAGAGCACTCGCCTTACAAGCATGACACTTGTGTTTCGAATCCAGGCAGGTCCGGGCGAAACCTTGGGCAAGTTTTCTTACTCCACACGCCTAATAATAATACTCCGTCCAAAAAAAACACTATAATAAATTGGTAATTTCAATCCATGACTGTGGGACACTGATGTACACAATTTGTTGCCGCGTTTCGCCCACAGATATACAGTCAATTCACTTTATAGTGTTATTCTGTGACGCGCTTTGAGACGTCTCGAAGACATGAAAAGATGTCAAACTGCAAGAATTATTTTTTATTATTATTTTGGGAGTTTTGCAGCTCAGTGCTTAGACTAATCGCCTCGCAAATGAGAGAGAGGATCAGGGCGATTATTGTTATTAGTGTTAGTGTTAGGGTTCTCGATGTCTGACAGGCAGTCTGTCAAGACAATAGTGGTCCTGGAATCAAAGGTGCAGATAGAGTTCTGAGTGATCCGCATACTGGTGGAAGTTAGAGACATAGAGACATAGAAACGTAGGAGCAGGAGTAGGCCATTCAGCCCTTCAAGCCTGTTCTGCCGTTTCCCACAACAAACATACATTCACTCGACTTTGCAGTGTGTCCCTTGAAGCGCTTTGAGATGTCTTGGAGACGCTCTACATCAAATGCAAGGATTATGGTTTTTATCCTTGCCTCGGAAAGCAAATCTCGCTGTGAGCTGGGCCACCATTTTAGCAATTTGTAAGGAGAAGATTACGAGTTAATTCCCGGAGATAATAATCAAGTTTAGAGGAAATAGATATGGATCAGGGGGTAGAGTCATGTAAATAGTATCATGCTCAGGAATGTAAGGGCGATTTCTTCTGTGCCAACTTCCTCTCGAGATAAAATAATTTACATCTGAGTAAATGTTCTGTTGGAAGAGAACACCCCACCCCAGTTACAATCGTGTGGAGTCCTACAGTTCAGTGGTTAGAGCGCTCGCTTCACAAGCGAGAGAATCCGGGTTGGATTGATCAACAGGGTAAAACATTAGGCAAGTTTTTAACTCCACACACCTAATAACAACAACAACTTGGATTCATTTGGCGCCCTCTACGCCGAACGGCGTCTCAGAGCGCTTTGGTATAGCCTTTATCAGGTAGCTTGTCGCTAGACGATTGGCGGATTACTTTTCTGGGAATATGAATGCCTCAATAGATAAATAAATCATAATAATAAATCTGTCACTTCAATCCACGATGATTTGTGGGACAATTGCATTGCACAATTAATTGGCTGACCGCAAACTAGTTTCACCCACCAAATACACAGTCACTACACTGTACGGTGTATCATTCACGCAGTATCTGGAACATATCGCCTGAAAGGGTGGTGGAAGCTGATTCGATTTTAAGGCGAGGCCAGGTTTGTAGAGCTATGGAGAGAGCGCGGAGGGTGGGGGGGGGGGGGGGTTGATTGACACAGCTCTTTTCAAAGACCCCCACAGACACATTGGGCCAAATGACCTCCTTTTGTGCTCTACAATTCTAAGATTTTTTGATGTGGTTTGAAGCGCCTCGAAGGCAATGCACCAAGCTACAGAACTGGGACCAATGTCCGTGCAGGGAGTTTACCTGGTGCTGTAAGAGAACGTTTAAATGAATTTCGAGGGTGGGGAGGGAATACAAAAAGCAGTTGTCCAGACAAAGGAGGGATTGGTCAGAGGGAGAAGGCAGAACAGGTTCAGTCGGTCTTGGAGTGCGTGTGCGTTCAATGCATAGTCATTGACAAACAAAATTGGTGAGCTGTAGGCTCAAATTGCCTCAGGGGATATGATGTAGTAGCAGTAATGGAGACGTGGCTCAAACAAGAGCAGGAATGGGAACTGGATATCCCTGGCTATAGTGTATTCAGTATAGGGAAGGAAAAACAGGAGACGGGGTGGCAATATTATTCAAAGACTTTTAATATTCATTAAATGTTACAGCCTTGGAAAGGGACGAGGTGCTAGAGGACTTAAAACAGAATCTATCTGGTTAGAGTTAAGGAACAGCTGTTGAACCACTGTTCGTGGTAACCTATAGACCACTAAATAGTGGGAATGAGATAGACGAGCAGATTTGCAAACAAATTTGAGAAAGATGCAAACAGCAACAGCGAAATTGAACTTATAAAGCACCTTTCACGTCGGGAAGACGTCCTAAAGCTCTCCTCCCTCCACACCCCCCCACCCCTGGACCCGAGCGGGATGGGGTGGGGGAGTGGGGAGGGTCGGGGTAGAGAGAAGGGGAAGGAGAGTAGAGAGGGGGAAGAGTTAGTGGGGCAGGCGAAGGCGCGGTCGAAGAGGAAGATCTTGAAGGAGGAAAGGGAGGAAGCGAGACAGAGGGGCTGTGGGATGGAGTTCCACAGTACGGGAGCAGAGAGGCTGAAAGCCTGGCCACCGATGGTTGGGCGGTTAGGGCGGTGGACGCGGACTAGGCCTGAGTCTGCTGAACGGAGGGTGCGGTCAGGCTGATAGGGAGACAGTAGATCAGAGAGATAGGCGGGGGTAAGGCCGTGAATGGCCTTGAAAGTGAGGACGAGGATCTTGAATTCAAAGCCAATAGAGAAGTGATAATGGGGGACTTCAGTTATCCCAACATAGTCTGGCAAAATAACAGCGTAAAGGGTAAGGATTCCTGAAATGTGTATAGGACAACTTTCTTAATCAGTATGTTTCCCCAACGAGGAAGGAGGCAGTGCTGCATCTAGTTCTGGGGAATGAACAACTTCGATTTATATAGTGCCCTCCATATATAAATATGGCGTCTCAGAGCGCTTAAAATAGCTTCTAAAAGCAGCAGAGAGGAGGTGAGGAGGAATTTTTTCACACAGTTGTTCAAATGCATTACCTGAAAGGGTGGTGGAGGCCGATTCGATAACAACTTTTAAAAGCGACGTGGATGATTACTTGGGGAGGACATGTTTTCAGGGTTATGAGGAGAGAGAGAGGCTGGGGAGTGGGATTGATTTTGAAGAGCTATTTTCAAAGACCCAGCACATACTCGATGGGCTGAATGGCCTTTTTTTGTGCTGAAAAATTCTATCATTCTATGATTATATTGAATGCAATGAAAATTAGTATTGTACCAAATGCAAGAATTATTATATCAAATGTGGGAATTATTCTTATATTATATCAAATACAAGGATAATTATTATCTTAAAGTTTAAGATCCTCGTCCTCACCTATAAGGCCTAACACGGCCTTGCCCCGCCCTATTTAACCGATCTACTCTCCCCCTACACGCCCACCCGGACCCTCCGTTCAACAGGACTTGGCCTGCTCCAAGCCCCCCGCCCGAACCCCCCCACCATCGGAGGCCGGGCCTTCAGTTTCTCCGCTCCCACCCTATGGAATGCCATCCCTCAATCCCTCCGTTTCGTTTCTTCCCTTTCCTCTTTCAAGGCCGGTTTGAAGACTTTCCTCTTCGATTGTGCCTTTTGTTCCACCCCGAACTCTTTTACCTCCCCTTCGTGTTTCATCCCTTCCCAAACACTCCCCTCCCAGCTCGGGTCACACGCCTCTTGTTCAGCGCCTTGGGACGTCCTCCCGACGTGAAAGGCGCTCTATAAATGTAAATTGTTGTTGTTGTTGTTGTTAAATGCAGGGATTATTAATATATCAAATGCAATGATTTTTAAAATCAAATGCCAGTTTATTAATATATCAAATCATTTGCTTCTCAAGTCTTCTATACATCTCACAGCGCTTCACAGTGTTTCACTGTAAAGTGAATTGACTGTACATTTTGTGGGCGAAAGGCAGCAACCAATTGCGCACAGCCACAAACAGTCCTAGATAGAAAATGACCATTTTGGGGTGGGGTGGGGGGGGGTAATGGGCATTATTATCAGGCGTGAAGTAAGGAAAGTTGCCCGAGTTTTCGCCCGGACCTGCCTGGAATCGAACCCAGATCTCTCACTTTCGAGGTGAGGGCTCTGACTCAGGATGGAAGGATCAATGTTATTCTAGTGGAGCACGTGATGAGGGGGGGGAAAGGGGGCGCGGGTGACGTCACGGGAAGCACGTGACGGGGGTGGGTTGAGATGCGACGTCACGCGAGTGTGTGTGACGTCGCCTGAGCACGTGACGGGGATCGCGTGCAGAGTAACGGTCGAAAAACGACGGTTGGAGGAGAAAAAGGCGGGAGGCGCCCGCCACGGGGTCCCTCGGGGCGCTCGGCAGGGGCGCGGTCAAGACGCGTCGATGGAAGAAGGAGGAAGAGGTGTGTTTGTGTGTGTGGGCTGGAGAGAGGGAAGGGGAAAAAGAAAAGAGGATGGGGGAGGGAGATATTAGAGGGAAAAAAGAGAGTGGGGGGGTGGGTGGGAAGAGAAACAGAGTGGGAAAACACAGAGAAAAAGAGTCGGATTGTGAGAGAAAAACGTGAGGGGGGGAGAGAGAGGAAAACACGAAGGAAGGAGAGAGTTTATTGAGATGGGGAGAGAGGAAAAAAACTGAAGGAAAGAGAGAAAGAGGGAGATTTGGGGGGGAAAAGGAGAGAGGAAAAAACTGAAGGAAAGAGAGAGAGAGAAAGTGGAAACATACAGAAAGAAAGACAGGGATAGAGAGAAAGAAGAGAAGAAAATAGAGACTAGAGAGAAAAAGGAAGAAGAGAAAGTGAGTGGGGGAAATACAGAGTAAACGAGAGGGAGAGAAAGAGTGAAAGAGAAAGAATAGAGAAGAGGGATAGACTGAGTGAGAAAGAGATGGAGGGAGGGAGGGAGAAAGAAGAGATGATAACGGCCGAAAAATGACGGTTGGAAAAGGCGGGAAATGTGGACGGGGTCTCCCAAGGTGCCCGGCAGGGGCGGAGAACGAGGGGGAGGGGGTGTGATGGAGAGGGGGAAGGAGAAAAAGGGAGGTAAAGGATAGGAGAGGTGTGAGAGAGAGAAAAAGAGAGGGAGGGGTAGAGAGATTGCACAGAAAAAGAGAGGCGTCGAGAGAGAAATTAGAGAGAAAAAGAGGGAGCGAGAGAGAGATATATTACAGAGAAAAAGAGAGCGAGAAGGGTGGGAGATACTACAGAGGGAGAGATTAGAGAGAGAGAGATTCAGGGGGGGCGGAAGACATGGAGAAGGAGAGAGAAAATACTGAGGGAGGGGGAGGTTAGAGAGAAAGAGGGATAGAGAAGGCGAAGAGATGGAGAGAGGCGAGGAGAAGATGGGGGAGGGAGAGGGAAAAAGAGATGAGGGGGGACTGATTGAGAGGGAGAAAGAAAATACAGAGGGAGAGAGAAAAGTGAAAGATTGAAGGTGGATGAGAGAAAATACAAATTGTCTCGGTAATAAAATCCTACGCATCAGTCAGATGAGACAACAACAAAATGCAACAAAATTCCATTTGTATAGCGTCTTTCACTGTCAGAAGGACGTCCCAAGGTACTGGATAGTTACTGAAAGGGAAAGGAAAGGAAAGAGCGAGGAAAAATGGAGTTAAAGAGACAGACCAAAGGGAGATCTAAAGGAAAAAAAGAAGCTTTTTGAGTCCTTTTAATGTACTCGGCACTGTGGAGATCAAGTCAAGGAGTCCGGACTAACGATCAGATCATCTTGGGTATCGGACATGAAATCACAGGATATCACAGATTAGATCGTTTTTGTTTTGGGAAATAACATGATGGGATTTACCACATAGATTGTTAGGGACGTATGTGCAAGTGACCGCCCGGAAGTTGGAAGATGAACCAAATAGATCTTGGCCTTTATTTTGCCTAGTGTTTCTTATATCTGTCAGCACAACTTGGCAATTTGTACTTTCTCAGAGTTTCTGGAAGCTGTAACTGACCAGTCTCTGCTCATCAATCACATCCTCAATGGATTCCGCACACCAACAACAATAAAACAAATTACATTTGTATGGCACCTTTAACATCAGGAGGACATCCTAAGGCATTGGACCATCACTCCACCCTCAGAAGATTACATACTATAATAATAATAATCCTTGGGTTTATATAAAACCTTACGTGTTTGAGAAGTCTCAAAATGCTTCATAGGACACTAGAGTGGATTGACTATATTTGGCGGGCAAAATGCCAGAGCCTGTTGCGGACAGCAGCGCCTCACAACCAATCATGGAACGAGAGACCAAATTTATCATTTTTTGAAGGAATTATTACCCTCGGAAAAGCAAACTCTGAATTGACTAACAACTAGGTTCCTACTTACTGGTAAGCAAACAGGCATGTGGATTAAGGAAACTTGCACAACATTTTGCTCTGCATTCATTCATCTAATAATAACAATATTTGCATTTAATATCACATCTCAAAGCTCTGCAAAGGATACATGGTGAAATGGATCAACTGTGTATTTTGTGGGTGAAAGGGTCAGCTTTGGTGCCCAGCCAACAGTGTCAAGAGCTAAAGACAAGAACAGAAATAGCTGAGATCACTCAGGCGGCATCTATCAATCTTCCCCATGCATGTTGCCTCACCTGCTGAGTGTTGCCAGCTATTTCTGTTCTTGTTTCAAACTTTAGCATCTGCAGTATTTTGTATTTATTAGTGTTAAAAACATGTTTTAAGACATTTGCTGACTTGAATTCACTGTATAAATATAAATATAAATTGCATTGTACACGCAAGTTGCTGTGTACAATGCAATCTTTGCTTACAATTGATTGCATTGGTTCTTTCCAGGCTCTTTCGCAACCGTGTCATGTACCGTGTCATGTACATCATTGCAATTTATTTGCCTTCATTTTCTTTTAAGAAAAAGGAGTTTCATGAGCAGGGTGTGTGACCAAACATCCTAATCCTTAGTCTTGTTGAGGCTTGCTAATTCTGCCTTTCTTTTCACTTCACCAGCAATCAATAATTCTGAATAAATAGTAACATCTCAGTTATTTGGCTGGAGACAAGAAATCTGGCTCCACTAATCTCTTAAAATCCCTCAATTTTACTTGGTTTATAATGGAATTACTACTTCAACTTGAATTTATACACAACCACGCTGAAATGGCAGAGCATTTCAGAGGTTTGGGGGGCACAGTAGCTGAAAATACAGCAACCGATCATAGATGATGGTGAGGTCAAGGTATATACAGAAGGCCAAGCCAGGTGTGCGAAGGAAATGGGTAAAGGAGTGAACAAATTAAAGTGTCATCAGGGTTTAAAGTGATTTATAGAGGGAAATATATCTGAGGGAAATCCTGGTGAGATTAATGAGGTTGCAACCGTAGGCGATAGGACATCGATGGGTGCCAATGGGGATGTTTTTAATCTTGTCCATTTTCAACGGCTGTTCATCTAGGCCTTGATATTTGAGGATATCTGCTTTCCTGGCTAGACAAGTGTGTGTGGATAATAATGATCCTTTCATTTGATGTACCTTATTACGTCTTTGAGACATCTCAAAGCGCTTCACAGAATATACTGAAAATTGACCATATTTTGTTGGCCAAATGCGGCAGCAGTGTCATGGATTGAGTGTCCAAATTATTTTTTTGAAAGGATTATTAATCCTGGAAAAGTGATTTCCAATTGGATGCCACTGAAGTAGATCAGGCTCTTTACATTTAGTTTACATGTCTTTCAGCTGTGGAGACAAGATAAGATTCCCTCTTGACGCATCACCCTCAACATACATTGAAGAGTCGTGGAAAGAGTTGATGGCAGTTGATGTTTTCCAATCAGAGAGAAGGTACAGCAACAAGATAAGCAACAATAACAGTAGATAATTAAGTAATCGGGTATTAAGTGACACCAGGTTAATTCACACAGTTTTGTGGGTTGAAGTTTGCACATCACCAGTGTTCACAAGATCCAATGTTTACACCAATAAAAATATTGCATTAAATTTAAATCCATTGATATTTCACTTCAAGAGGACATGCCAAAGTGCTGGACAATGAGGGTTTTGCACCCAAGCTGGGTGTTGGGATCGGAGAAGGTGAAGGGCCGGGAGGGTGGGGGTAGGACAATGACCAAAGGCGCAATTGTTCGAAAAGGAAGGTCTTGGGAAGGGTCTTGAAGGAGGCAAGAGAGGGGAGGGGATGGGGTTCCAGATGGTGGGGGCAGAGAAGCTGAAGATCTGTCCTCAGAGCAGGCAGAGGGGGGACATGGGATAATCATTGAATACCAATAGCAAGTTCCTTTGCTATATTACATATATACTGAATTGTACATACTGAATACTCTTTAGCAAGAAGTGGTTGTTTCAAACCTTTCATCTGCTCTCTGGGATGAGCAGCAAGTTGTTGTTGTCTCAGACCTCCTACATTCCTTATTCCACATAATCTCCCCAATCGCTACTTCCACTCAGCTATCAGCTATCTGTGCCCCAATCGTGAGGCAAGCTTTATCTCGGCATTTTAACTGACACACCCAACCACCCAGTCCAACAACAACAAATTACACTTATATAGCGCCATTCACATCACCAAAACTTTTCAGGCCACTGGACAGTCAGGTATTTGGACCCAAGCTGGGGTCAAGAGGAATGGAGGGCAGGGGAGTGGGGGTAGAAGTGTGGACAAAGGCATGGTCAAAGAAGAAAGTCTTTAGATGGAACGTGAAAGAGGCAAGAGAGGAGTGAGTTGGGGGGATTGCGGAATAGAGTTCCAGAGGTTGGGGGCTGAGATGCTGAATGCCCGACCTCAAATGGGGCAGGAACTGTGGGAGACGTGAAGGAAGGTCCGCCGAGCGGAGGGAGAGACAGACTGATATGGGGTTAAGAGAGGTAGGAAGGAGCAAGATGGCGGAGTTAATAAGAAGTAAACTCAAATATGTATTATAACTTCTTTTATTTCATTGCATTATAAAAATTGTATTTTGATAATTAGAACAAAAAAAGACTGAGAGATGCACAGATCCAGGCTGCACTTTAGAAGGCAAGCTCAGAAACTTATCTTAATCTTCACATATCACTTTCCAGCAGGATTTTAGACAAGGTAATTAGAAAACCTATATTGCTAATAAGAATCTTTTGCAGACAAATTTGTTTGATAAGCACAATTAAAAGAATTTCAAATGAACTTTAAACATAAGGCAATATTTTCCCAAAGAAAACTGTATATTTAATATT
Source organism: Hydrolagus colliei (assembly GCA_035084275.1). Taxonomy (NCBI): domain Eukaryota; kingdom Metazoa; phylum Chordata; class Chondrichthyes; order Chimaeriformes; family Chimaeridae; genus Hydrolagus; species Hydrolagus colliei. The sequence goes on from CM068779.1 coordinate 1,484,353, forward strand.
GATTTGCTATTTTTTAAATCTTCCCATAAACGTAAATTGATATTACCCTCATACATGAGTGCTGATCCAAGCATAGTTTTCTAATAAAGCATTTCCAATTACTTACACAATAATAATCCATGCATTTGATATAACATTATAATCTTTGCATTTAATATAGCACCTTATCACATGTTCAAGATGTTACTGAGCACTTCACAGAAAATACTGTAAAGTGTAGTAATAACTGTATATTTTATGGGCAAAACACAGCATCCAATTGCGCGCAGCAGTGTTTCACAAATAGTCGTGGATGAAGTGACTGATTTTAAAAAAAAGGAATTCAGAGGTCTCAAAGTGCTTCACTGGTGTGTACTGTAAACTGGTGTGATTGTGTGCTTTTTGTGAGTGAACACAGCAATGTGGACAAAGCAATGTTCCCCCTCCCCCCACCAAAAAAAAAATGAATGCAAATTTCAGCCCTGGCAAAGTAGTTATTGTGAAGACTGTGACTAGAAAAAGCAGCTGTGTTGTTCATTAAGATAAAAGTACAGCTTTTGCACATCTTGTACACCCACACCAAAAAACATTTGCACTCAAAATGTGTGCTGAGATTTAAAGAAAGTTTTATCAAAAAATATTGCATTATTGTGCAAACATTATCACTTTTTTAAGCTATAGAAATAATTCTGCGCTTTAAAAAAAATCATAGATGATATTAGTATCCATATAAATTTACATTGATTTTGCAGCACAGAAACAGGCTATTCAGCCAAGCCAGTCTGTGCCAAAGTTTATTCTCCACATGAGTCTCCATACAAGCCTTGCTTCCTGCCACACCCTTCCATTCCCTCCTCCCTCACGTGTATGTCTAGGTTCCTGTTAAATGTAGCTGCACTATCCGATTCTTGAAACAAAGAAAGAGGAGAAGGCCATTCAGTTCATCATGCCTGTTGGACCATTCTTTGAGATCATGGCTATTGTATCTCAAGTGCAATTATCCGCCATTGTCTCATATCCCTGGATATCCTGATCTTAAATAATATCTATCCACCTCAGTCTTGCAAATATGAATGGATTCAGCCGTAATCCACAGCTATTTTGGGCAGAGTTCCAAATGTTTAACTCCCGTTTGGGTGAAAAAATGCCACTCCTAATTTCACTCCTATGGTGTAGCTATCATTTTAAGATTATGCCCCTTTGTTCAGGATTCCCCCACCCACAAGAGGAAATAGTTTCTCTCTTTATTTTTGAGTTACACATTCTCATTCTTTTCTGCATGAAGAAGTTCCTCCTAACTTTTAGATCACTATATATATTATACTGTAATTTTTATATTAATTTACACTGGTTCAACTAGGTACATTGTCTCTATAAATCATAAGTCCAAAATTAAAATTTGCCCAGAATTGTGCAATTGGCTTCTGTTTAAGAAAAACATCTTGCAAATTCAATGAATTTTTAGATGTTTCCACGCTTCTGAGTAATCTGAATATTTTATACAAAAGTTACATACTATGATTACCGTGACCTTTATCAACTGGAAATATTTAACAAGCAGAGGCTTGAAATTTAAGTGATCTTAAAGCTCTCGCTGTCACAGTGAAGACAGATAGAGCACAGAACCAGACATGTAAAAATTCAGATGGGGGTACAAGAACTTGTTTTCATTTTTGTCAATATTAAAATCTAGCCATTTAATGTTGAAAAGCAACAAAATAAAATGTTTGCTTCATTTGAATGGAAAAAAACTAAAATATTTTACATAAACTATTCAAATACTCTAAATTGTTCTGTATTTTTGCTACATAAATCAGCCTAAATGTTGGCAAGCAAGTCTGTTTTATGCAGCTTGTGATTTTTGACACTGTTCATTTAACACAGGCTGGTTAATAATGCAGTATACAGTGAATATTTATGGATCATATTCAATTACATGTTTTTGTAGATAATATGTACACGTACAAATGTATACACTATGGTGCACCTATATACATAAAGTTGTAGGAGACCCTATAATTGTTTGTAAATTGATTGTCTATCAAATATATAGAAGCTATGATGTAATAAAGCATCACAGACCCTTAGATATTAATAATAGTGATTAGCTTGATAAAGCGCACTTATGCTGCACTTTCTGGACATTTGTTAAACCCTGTTCCTGAACTCAGGCTGGATATTGTAAGCAAGTTCAAACTTCACTTTGCATAAACAAACCTTTCCTGTGAAAAAGCTAAACCACATGTATTTACACTTGCATGTGGATAGTGTTTAGATTCTCACCTCTTATATGTTTTAAATAGTTGCCATAAGAAACAGAGGCGAGGTGAAGAGAACTGTTTTCATACCATACGTTGTTCAGATAGATAGTTATTTGGGGAAGACAAACTTGTAGGGCTTGAAGATTGCGGAGGAGTGGGATTAATTTAGAGAGCTGTTTCAAAGAGCCGGCACAGACCTGATGGACCAAATGGCCTCCTTCTGTGCTATATAATTCCATGATTCTGTGTCCCACAAAAGCTTCCATTGACTTGAAAGGACTTTAAGTTGACAGTGTATTTAAAACTGAATTGCCAACAGTTTCCGGGAAAGACCCTTTGAATTGAAGTAGAAATTAAGACACAAAAATAATTTACATTATTGTATTCTGGGATCAAATTTAACTTGAATTGTTATCTTGCTTCGTTTAGATTTGAAATCTCCATTCTTTTTGGTACAAATAGATTTTAACAAAATTGACAACATCGGTATTGTACTGTCCTATCTGTAAAGTGGTAGATATTATTACAGTTGTGTTTTCCTGTGTATACAGTTTTACGTGTACATGTTCACATTCATATACAGTACATAATATCTTACATTCAAAATGCTGCCAGAAAGTTGGATTAACAACAAGTAGATATGAACACACAAGCCAGTCCAGAGTTCACTGTGATGTTCAAAGTTTTGCTACTAATCCATTATTCTGCAGTACTGTATTCCATTTATTACCAACCCTTGATCAGATACAAATTTAGCAACAGAATGGTATTTACAATGAACTGATAATGGAAAAAGGCACTCTGAATCATTGCAGTATGGTACTGTTGTGGTAGGAATTTTGGACCATACTGATCATACTAATGCCCTATCTAGTAGCATCATTGCACTTCAGTTATTAAAACCCTGTGGATGTGAAGATGAGTAAACAATTGGTCTTGGATTTTTACAGTATCTAACTACCAGAAAAAGCACCTACCATATTTTACTCATGTTATTGTACATTACACAAAAATAGTGCACATCGTATTTTACTTTAAATATATCTATTTAAGTATATTTTATTGAACCTTTGCAGGTGATTAAATAACATGCAGTTAAGCTATTCAGTGCTCAGTATTGTTTATTTGCCAACAGATTTGGTTTTGTGTAGAACATATACTTATTATTTCCTGACAGATCTTGTTACTGAAAAGGTCATTAGATAAAGCATGTTGAAACATTATGATTTTAGCTAGAGAAGATACCTGGAGAAGGTCTTTCAAATTCCAAGGGACTTTTGATAACAGTCATAATTTCCACTGGTTGGTGAGTCATTGAGGCAGTAATTCAAGGTAGTTAGCCTAATCCCCCACTTCTTTCCCCCCCACCCCTGTCTCAAGCTTGGTCCGAAACAGTGACTGTCCAGCGCCTTGGGACGTCCTCCTGACATGAAAGGCGCTATATAGGTGTAATTTTGTTGTTGTTGTTAGCAAATGAGCACATGAGTAGTTCAGAAGAACCTCAAGCAGAGTGATTAGGATATGGAATGCCCTGCCGTGAATGGTGGTTGAGTGAGAATCTACATAGGGAACTGGAGAGATATCTATAAACGAGTAAACTACAGGGGTTTGAGGAAAAAGGCAGATAAATAGGAGTGTAAGGAATGCTCTTAAATTAGCCAGCATGGGGACAATGAGCCAAATAATAATCCTTGCATTTGATATAATGCCTTAACACAACTTCTAGGTATCTCAAAGCGCATCAAAGAATATACTGTAAAGTGAATTTATTGGCAAAAACAGTCTTATTCTGCACTGTAAAAGTCTAGGTTTCTTTGGTTCTACTTGAGGCTAGAACATATACTAGTGCAGGAATAAAAAGCATTATATTAATGTAAAGCTAGAAACATTGACTATAGTGCCATACCACCATTTCAAGAACATTTAACAAACAAAATGACAGATTCCGTTCAGTTCCAATAGTTTATCCTGTTATTTTTGCGGCTCATGAAAGTAAAGATTTTGAGTATATGATGTACAGTAGAATTATGCTAAGAGTTGGTAATAAATAATTTTTGTGAATTAAATTACGTTCAAACTTTTTTTTACCAAATCACTTGAATTTCAATTCAGCGTAATCTGTTTTATTATCAACAATCTCTGTCATTGGGGCCGTCGGACGTCCTTGCAAAAGTTGGGGTTGGGCATAAACAATTTCATGGTCTCGGTTCTGGAAGAAGAATAAATATCATTTTACATACTGTAACACTCACACATATACAGTATACAGCTTGCATCAACTATTGTACACAAATTGTAGCAAACAGTTCGCTCAAAATACACAATGACTCCTATTTAACTTGTGAAGCATTTGGGTATGTCCTCCTAGAGTCTCCCAGTCAAACATAAAGATTATTATTATAAAGCTATTCAAGTGGTACATGCAGAATATGGTAGTTTGTATGGCATTGAAGACTCTCACGTGGCATAACACGGTAAATGTATAAATTGTGGAATCAACCTCCATGTCCATGCACAGTCTTGTGCGATGTTCCTCAGGGCTCTGTCCTTCAACAACCATATGCTCCCGTCTTCTTTTTGAGGGATTATCATTAGGTGTGGAGTAAGGAAACTTTCCCAAGGTTTTTCCCTGACCTACCTGGATTCGAACACAGGTCTCACACTTGTAAGGCGAGTGCTCTAACGACTGAACTGCAGTTATCTCCAGGCTCAGATCATCCAGAGTTCTGCAGCCCATGTCCTCTCCTGCACCAGACTCTGTGACCATATCAGCCTCATTCTTGCCCAGTTCCACTGGATTATCTTTCATACAGTTCAAGATCCTGGTTCTCACTTTCAAAGCCTTCCATGACTCACTCCCTGTTCACTACCTCTGCGATCTGCTAATCCACTACCAACCTGCCCATTTGCTTTATGTCCCCCACGTCCTGCCCCTGTCAGGAAGGCCTTCAGGCACTCTGCTCCACCCTCTGGAACTCCATCCCACGGTCTTCAGCCTCTCCCTCTCCCTTGCCTCCTTCAAGATCCATCTCAAGACACCTCATCGACCACACCTTCAATCATCCTCATTCCCTCCCTGCCCTGCAGCCTCCCTGATTCCATCCCCCAGCTTGCTTCCAAAACACTGATTGTGAAAGGTGCTATATATATAGTTTGTTTTTGTCAGCCTGAGTTACAAGTTTGGGGATTCAAGCTCCATGTCGCGAGTTCAAACTCATATAGTCAAGGTTGACATGAAAACAATAATAATAATAAACATGCCAGTGCGGTGCTGGGGGTGAGCTGCATTGTCAGGGTTGTTGTCCCTCAGATAACAACAACAATAAATTAACACAGAGTCTTTCACATTAGGAGGACATCCCAAGGTGCTGGACACTCAGGGATCTGTCCCCAAGCTCATGGTTGGGTTCAGTAGGGGATGAATTTCCAGCCTTCCAAATTGTTTGTCAGAATAATGGGTTAAAAAAGAGAATTAAGTGTCTTACCGCTGTGGCCGTATTGGCTCCTCTGCTAGATTGTTGCGGAGCTGGAAGACAAAAAAATATGTGTTATTGGACAATGAAACGTTCATAGGAAACTGTGGAACCTGTTTCTTTCAGATGGACATCCTACTTTCTAATAGGAGCAAAAGGGTTCATATCACATAGATTCTCACAGTCAACATTGAGAAAATAACAGACAAACTGTGCTCATGAAATTCATTTGTGTAAAGAAATAATTAAGAGTCAAGGCACAGACAATCAGTTCAGTATAAACTGGTATCTTCTGTTTTTAGTTTCCGATAAGGGAAACCTACTAATGGTGAAGGGAATTTATGGAGGGTAACAGAATATGTGTATAAATGTGAACTGGATGAAATCGGAAGTCATATTTTTAACATGGGCATTAAAATAATTTGGAACATTTGTAGCCACTTCAATTTTAAACAATATGAAATGTTCTTAATAAAATAGTGCACATAGACATAATAGTTAGTGGACATGAAGTAATTATTCTTTAATGTAGACTGGTTATTCAATTTAGCAATCATTGCCCTATTTTACAGGTCAGATGCTGTCTCACATCTGTTACAGAGAACAATAGGATATACAAGAATGTCTTCTCTTACGACTTCTGTCAACATTAATCCCTGGCAGCTGGTAGATCTTTTTCCTCATTCTCTCCTAAAAATAATGATTTATTTTTGTGCTTGTATTTTTTCTGTTTAATTGAGGAAATCGGTTTGAAGTAGATACATTGTTTAGCTGAAAGCTACAGTGGAGGCAAGTGGCATGAGATGTGGCAAGATGCTGGCTAGAGCTCAGTTGTTTGAAACTGTCTCAATGTGATAAAGAAGAATACTGTAGGAATGACACAAAAAAGTATATGTACAGTAATCACTAAAAAGAATATACTCAGCATTCCTCCGACTGAATGAATGGCTTTTCAATTTATAGCTTATAAAAATTTGACTTAAGGTGCCAGTCATTCCGCATCCTTTTTCCAATCTGTTCAAGGCACGTAAGTCAGTTGACGTCTCAAGAAATATTAATACAGATAAAATGTAGGTTATTGCTGAAATCCTTTTTATTGCCAGTTGGAATTCTCTGTAAATGGAAACCTGTGAGAGACACATCTAAGAAAAAGCAAGCATTAACTCCGAGCTCCAAACGCTCTGCTCTGCTTTGCAGATGAATCAGATTCTCCTTACCTCCCCGTTTGCTCATTTGCTAGCCATCTTAAATTGATGCAGTCTAGTCACCAGTAGAAATAATTCCTTCCTATTAAACCACTCATAATTTTAAAGACTTTCATCAGGTCATAGAATAATATGGAACCGAAAAAAAGAAAGATTAGTTTACATACCGTATTAACATACTGTGCATATAAGACTATTTCAAAGCAGATTAACAAATGAGGAGATCTAAGATCAAAAACAGAACTCGGTCCTTGCACTACATCCACTGTCAGCTGGTTTATAATAATGGCTTTGGTAACTTGCTCTCCGAATGCCCTTCGTCTGTTCAGAACAACAACAACAACTTCAATTTATATAGCCCCTCCACGCCGGACGGCGCCTCAGTGTGCTTCACAACAACGGATCCCGGGACCGAGCCAGGGGCAGGGGTAGAAGCCCCTCACACGGTGCCTCCATGGGATTAAGATCTCACTATTGTAGAGATGCTCAATCAGTTCAATGTTCCAGGCCAAAATGCAGTGCAGTGGTGTTCGTATTTATCTATTATCAGAGTTTATCATGATTCTGTGAGTTCAGGTCGTTAACACAGTTGTTTAACTTGTGGATTTTAGCTGTGTGTAAGACTCCTAAATGGGTTGTGAAGGTCCGTTCAGCCAATATATCCAACATTTTCTCAGTGAGAATGTTGCCCATTGCTACAGGGAAGAGTCATGTTACATGCTGCAGGGAATATAGATTAACTGTCTCTATCACCAGCCAAAGGTAGGCCTAGTCTTTAAGACAGACACATTGGTACAGCAATCGTCAAGTCATATTGAGTTGTGGCCTCTTTAACCAATCAAAAGAAGTGCATTGAAGTGATCAATGGAAATAGAATAGACCAGTTAAATGTCACTGTGGTACATCAGGTATTGAAAGATACTTGTGTCTGGAATCATAACCAATAAATTAATCTGATCTTCTGTATTGGATTGCAGTGTGTGTCAGTCTGTGACTGAGTGCACATACTGTCCTTCTGAAGTTGGCTTAGGAAATGCATGAATGTGTGTAGGAGGATAAGAACAAGTGGAAATATGAACAAGGTAGAAAGTCGATGTTCAGAAACTTAAAAGAATCTACTTACATTGAGGGTTCTGCTCTTTTCTTTGTACTGTTGCATATTCTGTTTGTGATGGAGGGACTGTGTCGGAAAATATGATAGAACTTAGACCTAAGTTTGGGGTATCTAATTTCTAAAGGGAAGCTCAAGCTTTGTCTTGTTTTAGCAGTAAGTATGCAAGGAGCTTAATTGCAAAGCACAATATGAGGATTGTATTAGTTTTTGTTAATTCAAAGCTACAGTGGGGTGTAGCATTAGATGTAAATTAGAGCATTTAAATTAAGTCAAATTACTGACATCTTGCATTGGCATAGCAGCTTGTTATACGCTACAACTAGTTTACTTACTGTTTCCTGTTGCATCCATTGTGACACCATTTTGATGATTTGATCCACTTTTCTCCCTAAATGAATGTTACACAACAGATCGGCTTGTAGATTTCTCAACAAGAATAATTTACATAGATTTACATAGACTTCATAGCATGGAAAGAGGCCATTTGGCCCACTGTGTCCTTGCCAGCATTTATATTGCACATGAGGGTTTACCTACTCCTTACTCCCTCCTACACCCGTCTATTCTCTTCTCCCTCATGTATCTACCGGGCTTCCTCTTAAATGCATTTTAATCCGTGCAGAAAGTTCCTGGTACCTATTAATCAAATTACAAGTGAAGGCTCAAACTCCATGCTTGTCAGATGAAAAATTAACATCTGGTCACTACCACCCTTTAGGGTTTTGGGTGAGGGGGGTGGAGAGAGAAGCTAAATTGGCTCCAAGATGACATTTTGGTAATCTAAGTGGTCCGGTTCCTGAGCCAGGTGGTTCTGCAATAACCCGGGTCGCTGCTGATGACTGCCCTGGCTCATCAGCAGAACTTGGAAGGAAGTTCATTCACCAGGGGCAGGGAAACCGCCTACTTAGCTCCTGTTAACTCTGCAATCAAAGCCCTAACTAACAGGTAGAGTGGTCCTAGTTGTGTAAGCAGTAGGAAGTGCTTTCAACGGCAAACTATGATTTTTTTTACTGGTTACCTCAACATATAGTGGGGTCCCCAAGCCAACTTGCACTTAATGCTCTTCATAAGTAGGTAAACAGATTGTTTCCCTCCAGGGAGTGTGTGGGCATTCCATTCTAATAAATTTCTCAGGAATTTCCACATTTTGGTGAGATGTATGAAATTAAGTTCTCAGTTTGGTTTGGAATACTCTCAAGCACAGTAAAGGGTTTCCTCATATGTCAGACACCCAGCTGACTTAAATAAATAAATGCATCTATACTGTCTAATTTAACCACTTCAGACAGCAAGTTCCATATTCTCTGTGGGAAGGATTTCCTCCTAAATTCTCTTTTTAAAGTGGCAACAGCCAATGTATGACAACCTTAATGAGTCCTTTGATAATTAAAAATATCTCTATTAAGTTCGCTGTTAAATGTTTCTTCCCTGATAACAAACATCTTTCCTCTATTTTGTGAAAAATTGCAGTTAGTTTTCTTATCCCTGTTGCACCTGCAGAATGTACTCGCAAATCCCAAGAGTGGTTTCCACCTGCACACCAAACTGTATTGTCACAATAACAATTTGATAGAGCGCTTTCTCATGACTTTGAGACGTCTCAAACCGCTTCACAGAATATACTGTAAAATGAAGTGACTGCATGTTTTGTGGGCAAAATTCGGCTGCTAATTAAACACAGCAACATCCTACAAACAGTCTTGGATTAAATGATTGATTTCTAAAATCAAATTATTACCCCCGGAAAAGTGATCATTCAATTGACTAATAAACGGGTTCCTATTTACTGGTAGGTAAACAGAGGCATGTGTGTGGAGTAAAGAACCTTGCTCAACATTTCGCCCTTCCAGGAATCGAACCCAGGTCTGTTGCTTATGAGACGGGTGCTCTAACCATTGAGCTACAGGTCTCCACATAGAGGTAATATTAAGTCTTATATTTGAATCACTAGTGCTGGACTCCCTATCAAGAACATTATGCTAATCTCATTGAACTCTATTGTAATTCTATTGCCCTATAACTAAAAATGATCTGCAACCAAGTTGTTACATTGATTAGTATTCATGCATCATTAATAGGAACCATTATATAATTTGGGTTTACTTGCGCCGTGAGTTCCATTGAATAGATTGCAGGTGAATGTACAAGCAAGAGTATGCGGACAGGTTGAAACTGTCCAATAAATGAGTTGATGCAGATGAATAAATAAAGATATTGAATCGTATCTGAACATGATACATAAGTACAGTATTGGGTCATCAAGCATTAGATAGCTTGATGATAAAGACATTTTCAACACTGATTCCAGCAACAAGTATACAATACAGTGTTAGTTTAATAATTTGCATATAAAAGACTGGAGTTTATCTAAGTAACATATAATCTGAAGCACGTTGAATATACATATAAATTGCAGTCAACATGAAAAGAGAAAAGTGAAGTGAAAATTTTATTAATCACAAAGTATGAAGGCAAAAACAGTACAGCACAAAAGGTAAACAATCAGCAGGCTTGATTTTCAATAGTTCTGTCTCGTGAAAAGTACACTTGATTTTCTTGGTCATTCTTTTTTTGAATATTAGATTTCCTTTCCCTGATATGATAGGCCACAGCTAATCTTATAAAGCCTTCAAGACATCTCGAAGCACTTCACAGAACATACTGCAAAATGAATTGACTATGTTTTGTGGGCCAAATGGGGTTGCCAATGTGCACAGCAGCGTCCCATAAATGGTAGAGCTACAGATTAAAAGTACTAAAATTGAATATGCAGTTTCATATGTGTTGTTCAATATTGCTGTTGAACTGCAGGCCCAGGGCATCAATATAAATCTATAGAGTACATCAGCTTCAATTTTTTTCTCTTTCAACAAATATATCCAATTGGAAATCTTATTCTAGGGTTAGCTTTGCTTGAAGCAAGGAAATAACATTCCTTTAAAAATCATGTTCATATAGAATAACCTGTCCACTCCCTCTGCTCAGCAGTCTGTGGCTTGCTGCACATCCCCCCACCCGGTCTACCACACCATTGGCACCCTTCAGTCTTTCTGCCACACCCTATGGAACTCTATCCCACATTCTCTTTGTCTCTCTCCCACGCTTGCTTCCTTCAAGGCATGTATCAAAACCCTCCTCTTCGACTGAGCCTTCAGCCACCTTCCTAACCAACTGCCCACCACCCTCCCCATTCCCGACCCCCCCCCAACTCTGGTCCAAATCTCTGACTGTCTATTGTTTTGGGACGTCCTTCCGATGTGAAAGGCACTGTACAAATGTAATATTGTATAGAATAATACAAAAACAAACTATGTAATAATACAAGACATCTCAAAGCGCTTTGCAAGATATACCATCCCCAAAAAACGCAATAATAAAATTGGTCATTTCAATCCAAGATTGTTTATAGAGGACACTGCTGTGAGCAATTGGTTGCCACATTTCACCCACAAATATACAGTCAATTCACTTTACATTATATTCTGTGAAGCGCTTTGAGACATTGATAAGATGTGAAAAGCACTATATCAAATGCAAGGATTATTATTATTTATTATTATTGTAAAGTGGTGTGACCATATTTGTTTTGTAGGAAAAGATGGCAGTCAATTTGCACACAACAATATCATGCAATCATGGATTCATATGAGCGATTTCATAAAGGAAAATGTCAATGGAGAATATATAACAGAGAGAAATTTGGATATTAAGCAGGAAATGATTATAACAAATACAGACAGGCATAAAGAATGAGACGTGCTTTACCATTTTCACAATACAATAGCATTAAAATTATGATAGAAATACAGTACGGGTATTTACCTTCCTTTTCCTTTGACAAACCAGACTGCAAGTGCAACAATCAGAGCGACAACAACAATACAGGCAATCACTATGCCTGCTATTGCTCCACCGCTCAATCTGTTTGGGTCTTTTCCTTGGGGACTGTCTGTAAAATAGTAAAGTCCCATATATCAGTCAGATGAGACAACAACAAAATACAACAAAATTACATTTGTATAGCGCCTTTCACATCAGGAGGATATCCCAAGATGCTGAAGGGTACAATTTCAGATAAATAATGTTACCCAAATGCACATATTTATGAAACTAGTTGGATTTCAGGACGCTGAGAATTGAATCATCAATGACCTGCATAGAGCTTTCCAGCAGAAAGTTGAATTAATAATAGCTAATATTCTTCACATATGTAAGAGAATAGATCTAGCAATAGTGTGATTATGCCATATTATATTTCACTCCCTTATTTCCTCCTTCATTCATTTATGATTATCTAGAAATTCATCACAACAACAACAAATTACACCTATATAGTGCACTTCACATTGCAAAGATGTCCTAGGGCCCTGGACAGTCAGGGTTTTTTGGAGCCAAGCTGGGAGTTGGGGTCAGGAGTAGTTGGATGGCAGGGGTAGAGAGGGATGTGGGGGTGGGAGGGTGGCCGAAGAGATTTGGAAAAGGCAAGAGAGGGGGTGAGTAGGAGGGATTGCAGAATATAGTTCCGGAAGGTGAGGACAGAGATGCTGAATTCCCAACCACCAATGGGGAGGTGGACAGTGTGGGACCTGAAGCAGGCCTGTATCTGCCGAGTGTGAAGGAGCAGACAGGCTGATATGGGGCTAGGTGGTTGGAGAGGTAGGAGAGAGAAGACCGTGGAGAGCTTTGAAAGTGAGAACAAGAGTTTTGGACTATTCTCTGAGAAATGGGGAGTCAATGAAACTGGACAAGAATGCTTAAGAGTACTAGAGTACCCCATATGCATAAAAAAAGTTTTGTCTGGAATGAAGTTCACATTCTCTCCTTAGATGAATCCCCGTACCCTGCATAGTCAAGGCTCAGGAGGCTTGGAAACTTCCCATTGCTTGTTCAGTGAAAATAGCACTATCACATTCAAGGTGAGATCTTGCTTTAGATATGGTCAGCTGGTCCCAATGTTTCAATGATAGCGCTATTAGAAGTGAAGTGCACTACAACACCCAATTTCTAGATGGACAGGCCTTTCTGATGTCAATTCCTGCACAAATGAGCAGAAAACCTTGAGTGAAGTCAGGGACACTTGTGTGATATTAATGTGCAGTGCTGTAGCTCAGTGGTTAGAGTGCTCATCTCATCTAGCATGTGAGAGGACCCGGGTTTGATTCCCAGACATGGCAAAACATTAGTCAAATTTCCTTACACACATACCTGTTTACCAAGCAGTAAGTAGGTACCTGGTTGTTACTCGACTGGCGGATTGCTTTCCAGGGGTAATAAACCCCTTCAAAAACTTATTTAAAAATTATAATTTGGTTACTCAATTTGTTTTTCTGTCTTACCATCCGTCTATCTATCTTTCTTTCTCTCAGGACTCCCCCTTTCACTATTATCCTTCAAGGCACAGAATAACTATTAATAAACATTGTATACCTTATACCTTATGAGGCCCATTCACACCTTGCGCCAATACAATTTACATTATGTTTAGTATATATCAGGAATCCTGTAGCTCAATGGTTAGAGCACTCGCCTTACACCTTTGTTCAATACCAGGCAGGCTGAAACCTTGGGCAAGTTTCCTTACTTTCCACATGCCTAATAATAATCCCTCAAAGTAAATAAATAATTTGGTCACTCAAAAGTTTGTGGGACACTGTTGTGCACAATTTGCTGCTACATTTTGCCTATAAATATACAGAAAATTCACTTTAAAGTATATTCTGTGAAGCGCTTTAAGACATCTAGAAGATGTGAAAAAGCGCCATATTAAAAAATAAGTCTCATTACTATTGTCAAGAGTGCTTCACAGGATATACTGTAAAGTGTGCTTATATTTTCTGGACAAGTACAAGAACCATTTTGCTTTTAACAATACTTCATAAACAGTTATGAAGTCATTGAATAATTTTATTTTATCCTAAGTGAGTGGCATTATATAAATACAAGTGCTTGTTGTTGTTGGCTATGACACCCAAAGAGAGAAACTCCATTCTGTTTTCGAATAGTACTGTGGGGTCTTTAATGTCTACTTGAATATACTTTGATTTAATGTCTCAACCGAAGTACAGCACCTTTAACAAAGCACACCCCAGCACTGCATTAGTGTCAGCTTCAACCCACAAAGCGAAAGTGTAACAACCTGAGTGACTGACAATGCATCAATCAAACTCCACCATAGTAACAGAAATGACCAACAAAGATAAGGACAAAAATGAACCCTAATACTGCAGTGTAATTGTTTCTTTAAGTACATCAGTATGTTCATGACAAGCGGACAGAACATCAGTGGGTCTGGATAAAAGAGTGAAATAGAAATAGAAATTAGCATACAGGTGTCGTCGGTGAATGATATGGAAACTACTTTTCAACTCTTTTGATTCTGGATACACTGATGCTGATAACTGTTCATAACTTATCAAATCATAAAGCCTTATGGTTTTTGAAACACATGGTTATTGCTAAATAATAATAATCCTTGCATTTCATATAGTGCTTTTCATGTCTTCTGGACGTCTCAAAGTGCTTCACAGAATACTGTAAAGTGAATTGAGTGTATTTTTTATGGACAAAATGTGGCAGTCAATTGCGCACAGCAGTGTCCCACAAACAGTCGTGGATTGAAGTGACCAATTTATCAGTTTTTTTCAGGGATTATTATTCGGCTATATTATTATTGAATATCAATGCAATCTATTTGCTACCACTAACATTCACAGAACAATACATTGAAATAACTCTCAATGTATAAATCAATAAATATCATGATCACATCATGATAGCACATCACAGTAAAGTGATATGTACAGTACATTCACTCACCGTTTAACATGACATTCAGTGTTGTCTCATTGTCTCTTAAGGTAATGCTGTTATGAGCCTGACAAGTGTAAATCCCAACATCAGCCTGGGTTATTTTATCAATGGTGAACATTGGAGTTGTGTGTGACAAAATAGTGCCATTAAATCTCCATTTATACTGAGCTTCTGGGTGTGACGGAGCAGAACAAGACAATGTAAGAGAGTCTCCAAGTTCTGCTGGGTGTGTCCCAGCGATTGTCAGCTCAGGGACGTCTGGTCCATCTGCAACAGAAGCAAGAATGGCTTCTTTATTACCAGTGAACGTAAAGCATAACATTGAAGTCTTATTGTGAGAGGTGGCTGATACTTACAGGCAATGCTCAGTGTATGGCTGCCAGAGTGAGAGCTAAGGGTGTTGTTTGCCTCACACCGATACGTTCCAACATCCTTCCTAGTCACATTGATGATGGTCAGGGTGTCATTATCCACAGAGATTGTGATCCTGTCACTGCTGTGGAGAGCTTGCACACCTTTAAACCACAACTGGGACTCAACAGTGCCAGTGACAGCACATGCCATAGTCACAGTGTCAGTGTATTCTATTGGGTTGGGATTGTTAGCTGTTATGTTGACACTGGTGATTTTTTCTGTAAATAGAATGATAATAGAATCATACAATTATTAACCTGAATTTTTTGAAAAAGTTATACTTTTGTTTTTTGTTTTAATAGTCCTGTGGCATTCGCCTCACAATGAAAAGTGGGTTCGATTTCCGGGCACGGTGAAACATAAGAAATAGGAACAGTAGGTCATTCGGCTCCTCATGGCTGATCTTCCAACCTAATTCCACTGACCCACTATTCCCATATTCGATAATAGCTTCAGCTTTTTAAAAAAAGTCGATTGATCCCAGTCTTGAATATATTTCTCAGTCTTGAATATGTTGAATGTTTCTTGTCTTGAAACATTGTGCAAGTTTCGAAGACGTGATAAGGCACTGTATCAAATGTAAGGATTGTTATAAAAACTTGATCTGCATGTCACAAAAACAAGATGACAACAGCTGACCTTTATCTGAATTCTAACCCCATCAGAGGTCACTGGAGTCCAAAAAATTGTAATATGCCTTATAGAGGAATATGATCAGGAGTGGCTGCTTGGCTTCCTGCATGGAAAAAAGCCAACTTCAGGGTCACCACGAAGGGTGCGACAGCTCCTGTACCTTGCACATGTGCAAAGTTTGTACTTTGTTATGTGCAGAGTTTAGTACTTTATTTTGAAAACTAAACCGGAAGCCTTCCTTTCTTGTACAGTCGGGCTTGGAAGTAAACTCCACATTATAACAGGACACCATTAAAGAGAGTTCCATGGTGCCATTTTTTCAGAAGAAGTCCCAGCTCCTTGGAACATCCTCCACCATTATTAATTATTACAGAAAGTTGAAAGGCAATTTACAAATATAGTTTTATTGTTTCCTTCATTTGTATCAATCATTTTTGATTTGCTGTAATAATCAATAACTATATTAGTGAACTAACCATTCCGAATACTGATCCAAGAATAATACTGAAAGGAAACTAGTAGCAACTCAACCTAAAAAGTACCTAAAACTGACCTGATAATAATCCTTGCATTTGACATCCCAAATACACTGGAAGAAACCGTAAAGTATATTGACAGTATGTTTTGAGGGCAATACATGACAACCAGTTGCGCACAGTAGTGTCCCACAAACAATCGTGGGTTGAGTGACCATTCTTTTCAAAAAGGTAATATTACCCCAGGAAAGCAATCCACCAATTGATTAACAGCCAGATTCCTACTTACCACTAGGTGAACCGAATATTTGTAGTAAGGAAACTTACCCAAAGTTTTGGCCTAACCCTGGAGTCAAACAGTGGTCTCTCGCTTGCAAGGCGCGAGCACCCGACCACTAAGCTACAGAAATCCATTGAGCTAATGCTCTCCCATAGCACTAATCGAAAACAGAATGGAGTTCTCTCTCCTGGTATCCCGGTTGATGAACCTACAAATAAAATTAGTCACTCATTTGAAGGTAGTTTGTGGAGATTGCTGTGTGCAGAATTGGCTACCGTATTTGCCAACAAATTACACTCATCAAAGTATCCTATGAACCACTCTGACATGTTTCAATGATGCGATAATGTGCCATACCAAAGGAAACAATTATTATCGTTATTATAATAAATTAAAATTGAAACGCCTAATAATTTAGAATTATTTGTCATAGTTTATATAGTTTTAAAACCTGCTTTACTTTCAGATAGACCACCATGGCATTTCTCCAGTCCTGCACATTCTTGTATATATGGATTGATATTAAAAGAGTATTAAAAGACCCATACCATTAGCAGTTGAATTACTCTGTGATCTAACTTCTTGAGATTTAAAATCACTATTAAATCACATAACATTCTTTCTGAGGAGGAAGTCTTAAAGCGCTTCATTGGAATTACTGTGAAGGGAAGGGGCTGTGTATTTGTAGGCAAATGCAGCAGCCCAATTGTGCACAACAAACAGTTACCAGGAAACTCCACTTTAGGGTTCCTCTCTTTTCGAATAGTGCAGTGGGTATGCTGTAATATTCACTGGAAAAGGCATATGGCAGCACCTCTGAACATAGGAATATGGGAGCATGAGTAGGCCATTCCACAACAAGAGAATACAAAATTCCCCCAGCACTGCATTGGAGTGTCAGCTTAGACTAGGAGAGTTCAAGTGGCCAAATTAAAATATTGAATCTACGGATGTTTATAGAACATTGCTGTGGACAAGCTGGTTGCCACATTCATACATTCACAGAGTAGCAGCATTTTACAGTAAATCCTATGAAAGTACTTTGAGGCATCTTGACAATGTAATAGGGTGCTATAGCAAACGCAAGGATATATCAAATGCAAGGATATAATGGATTACACACTGATTACAATGATTTCTCTTGTTGCTGACCTGTACCTTTGGGTTACACTGTTAAAGGCCTGACAAATGTAATTTCCAGCGTTTATCAAGGTAATATTTATCAGGGTAATATCTACCATGCCCCAAAACTTTGGAATCCCCTCCGTCAACCTCTTCACCTAACCCCCACCTTTCCAATCTTCAGGTTGTGTCTGAAGACGTTTCTTTTTGACCATGCTTAAGATCACTTCCACACCCCCTGGCTCGGCCTCAGGCTCCGTCATTATGAAGCACTGTGAGATACCACCCAGCATGGAGGGCGCTATATAAATGCAAGATGTTATCGTTGACAACACATCCAACAATCAGCACACATCCCAGCACTTCATTGGAGTGTCAGCAAGGAGTATATGAACTTCAAGTCCCGACGACAACAACAACAATAACAACAAAATTACATTTATAGCCGTGGGGCTTGAACCTACAACTTTCTGATTCATAGGTGAGAATGCTACCAACTGAGTCAAGCTGACACATAGTATTGTTCAGGGACACAAATGAACGTTCAAGTTGCATTATCTTTCTGTGAGTTTTGTGTAAGACAATGTCCTTTCAGAGAAGGTTCATACAGTTTACTGAATCCCAAATTGCCAAATCATTCATGTCAATGAACAAATCCAGTTTCTGGTCATATTTTCCATCCATCCATCCACACACACCCTCCCCCAATCCCCAACACTCCTCAGTTCCATGTCCAGCCAGAATTTTCAACAGATTCGGGATGCCCATCATATGTGAAAGTCCTTGTATAAGTATTAATTGCATTGTGATGGTAAATTGGCAATTTTGTATGAGTGAGTCCTGTTGCTCAGTGGTTAGAGCACTCGCCTCGCAAACAAGAAACCTAAGTTTGAGCAAGTTTCCTTACTCCACACACTTCGGTTTACCAGCAGTAAGTAGGAAACCGGTAGTCGATTGGTAGATTTTCTGGGGTAATAATTCCTTAAAAAATAATAATAAATTGCTCACATTAATCCACAACTGGTTGTGGGACACTGCTGTACGCAATTGGCTGCCATGTTTCATCTGCAAAATATACAGTCAATTCACTTTACATGATATCCTGTGATGCAATTTAAGTCATCTCAAAGATGTGATATAGCAATATATAAAATGCAAGGATTAATATTATTAAATCCCAACCACCACTGTCACAGGATTCGGGTGCTAATCAGCGCTTGTGCATTGTATATTGTGCATCCATTTCACAAGAGCGCAGAAAGCGAAAATGACAGTTAGTTGTGGTGAAATGAAACTGCCTAATTCTGGGTTAGTCAAAAACACTTATGCATTTACTCTGCCTCCACTGTTGGGTCTTCTCAAGCGCGGAAGGAGCTTTGGATTTTCAGAATTCCTTCTCATTTTATCTCAGATCACAATCTTTGTCATTTTATTTAAGCCCCACTCTCTGGGCTACTTAAAGATGTTTTGAGTTAAAAGATAAAGTACATAAAGGCTTTTACTTCAGGTAAGAATACCGTTTTACATACCTACAACACGGATTCCGATGGTTGCTGCGCTATACCTTTGTGTTACACTGTTAAAGGCCTGACAAGTATAATTCCCAGTGTTCTTCAGGGCAAAATTGGGAATGAAAAGGTCTGAGCCATTTTGTAGAAAAGAGGAAGTATTGCAATACCATTGAAATTCACAAGGCGGGTTTGATTCCGCAGAACACGAGAGATTAACAGTTGATGCTGAACTAATTAATTGTAAATGTGGATTGACTGATATGTTGGGGTCTTCTGGTCCATCTAAAATAGATTCACAGTTTGGTTCAAACACATTCTCTACAGCATTTTATATAAGATCAACAGAACCCATCACCAAGATGTAATTTACCCATTGTAAACAGTCAGTGCTGTGGCTGGATATATCTGCTGGGAGAAACTAAGGTTAAAGTATAGGTACATACGTATTAAGGTTTGCTTTAGTAGAATGGCTACTTTGCTTATAGTTATCAATTTGGCATAATATATTTATCACTTTAAGACTTTAAGACTGATTTCTATATTTATCACTTTAAGACCTCATTAATATACCAACCACATACAGACTGAGAAGACAATGGTGACAATTATTTGTACTCTTCCACCCACTCAAGTAAAAGCTTGATGCTAAGACTAGGTATCTATTTAACACCACTTGACAAAAGTTCACATTGTCCTGTTGAATATGGGCTCCAGTTTTACAACATGTCAATGTGACCATTAGTCAGGCATCAATTTATTGCCAACCCTATCTCAATCAAAGTACAATTTGTGATGATATCTATTCTAAACATTGACCACACAGTCAAAGCATATAAATTGCCAATCTTACTGTAAGTGTGAGCAGATCTTTTTCCTAATTTAGTCAGGCAGGGTTGGTAATCAATTGACGAATATTAGAAACCCAAAATAGTGTTTGATCAGGTCACTTACAGTTAACATTGAGAAGATAAGAATCACTTGTCTTTCCATTAATTACGTTATACCCAAAACACATGTATTCTCCAATGTCAGACCTTAAAATTCCAGGTATCGTGAGGGTACTATTGTCATCACTAAGAACCAGCCTTGTGTCACTGTGGATAGTTTCATTGTCTTTAAACCACAGATATGAAACAGCAGTGCCTGATGCAGTGCATGTCAGAGCCACAGTGTCAATATGTTCTACCGGAAAACTGACATTGGAGGTAACAACAGGCTCGAAAATTGGATCTATCAAAACACAGATTTGTTCAACATTAAATATGATAATAGTCCTTCACAACACCTTCACGTCAGGAGGATGTCAACACGCTTTACAGGATATGCTGGGAGGTGTGGTGACTGTTTTGTGGCAAATGTGTCAGCCAATTTGTACAGAGTAATGTCCCACAAACAATCACAGTGTTTTTATTTGGGGATTATTGGCCAGGCCACCGGGAGAGACACTCTCATTACCATTTCGAATATACCTTGGGAGATCCTCCCGATGTGAAAGGTGATAAAAAAAATCTAACTTTGTATTGTAGCATGACATCTTTAACATCCACCTGAACAGGCAGATTGGAGCCTGTTTTAATATTTTATCAGAAGGGTAATACATCCACCAATGCAGCACGCATCCCAGCACTTCATTGGAGTGTCTGCATAGAGTATATGACCTTCAAGTCCTGGCATGGGACTTGAACCTACAATCTTCTAATTGATTAGTGAGAATGCGACCAACTGCGCCAGGCTGACGGACTATGTAATAATAATAATCCTTGCATTTGATATAGCGCTTTCCACATCTTATCAACGTCCCAAAGCGCTTCACAGAATATACTGTAAAGTGAATTGACTGTATATATTTGTGGGCGAATCATGGCAGCCAATTGCGCACAGCAGTGTCCCACATACAGTCGTGGATAGAAATGACAATTTTTTTTTTTTTTTCAGGGATTATTATTAGGCGTGTGGAGCAAACGTGCCCAAGGTTTCGTCCTGACCTGCCTGGATTCGAACACAGGTCTCCCCAGCTTGGTCTCCCCAGCTTGCAAGACGAGTGCTCTAACCACTGAGCCACCGGAGCTCCAGGGACACAAATGTCCAGAGACACAAATGAAGCAATGAACGTTCAATACAAGTTGTAGTTTGCATTATCTTTCTGTGGGCTTTATATAGAACAAGCCTGTTCAGGAAAGTTAATGCTTCATACAGCTCACTGTATTGGCAAATCACTCATGTTACTGAACAAATCCAGTTTCCAGTGATTTTTTCCTTCCTTCTTCTCTCTACCCCTCCCCCCAGGCCACGCCTCAGCTCCATGTCCAGGCAGAAGTTTCAAGAGATTGGGGATGCCCTTTCTGATGTGAAAGTCACTATTTAAGTGTAATTTGTGTTATGATTGAAAATTTGGTAATTCAGTCCGGTAGCCCGGTGGTTACAGCACTCGCCTCTCAAGCGAAAGACCTGGTTTTGATTCTAGCCAGGGCAAAACCTTGGGCAACTTTCACTCCACACCTCTGTTTACCCAGCAGTCAGTAGGAAACCAGTTAGTTGTTAGTCGATTGACAGGCCGCTTTTTTGGAAGTAATATCCTGTAAAGCGCTTTGAGTTGTCTTGAAGATGTAATATTCTCCAGTGTCAGACCTTAAAATTATATTGAATACAATGATCACTATTATTATTAAATCCCAACCAGCGCAATCACAGGATGCAGTCTCCAGTCAGTGCCTATTCATTGTGTATTCATTGCACATGAACGCACAAGGAGAAATAGATAGCTAGCATGTGGTGAAGCTAAACTGCCTACTTCGGGGCCACAGTTATTATAACTTCTTGCCTCACTTTGCCTCCAGTGTTGGGGCTTCTCAAACAAGGATGGAGCTTTGGTTTTTCAGAATTCCTTCTCATTTTATCACAGATTGCAATCTTTGTCATTCTTATTTCCTTATGTCCCTCTTCAAGGCTACTTAAAGATATTTTCAGTTGAAAGAAAAAGTACATAAAGGCTTTTACATCCGGTAACAATACTGTTTCACGTACCTATGACAAGGATTCCGATGGTTGCTGCACTATACCTTTGGGTTACACTGTTAAAGGCCTGACAAGTATAATTCCCAGTGTTCTTCAGGGCAATATTGGGAATGAAAAGGTCCGAGCCATTTCGTAGAAAAGAGGAAGTATTGAAATACCATTGAAATTCACAAGGCGGGTTTGATTCCGCAGAACACGAGAGATTAACAGTTGATGCTGAATTAATTAATTGTAAATGTGGATTGACTGATATGTTGGGGTCTCCTGGTCCATCTAAAATAGATTCATAGGTTGAATAGGTTCAAACACATTCTCTACAGCATTTTATATAACATCAACAGAACCCACCACCATAGATTTAAAACTACCCATTGTAAACAGTCAGTGCTGTGGCTGTGATTTATCTGCTGGGAGAATCTAAGGTTAAAGCAAATAGGTGTAGA
Source organism: Hydrolagus colliei (assembly GCA_035084275.1). NCBI lineage: Eukaryota > Metazoa > Chordata > Chondrichthyes > Chimaeriformes > Chimaeridae > Hydrolagus > Hydrolagus colliei. The sequence goes on from CM068779.1 coordinate 1,507,089, forward strand.
GGTTTGCTTTGATAGAAAGACCACTTTGCTTGTAGTTATCAATTTGCCATAACAAAGACCAAAAGTATTGAAATTTGTAACATTAAATCCAGATGCGTTACCAAATTTCAAATTGGCTGAATGCTTTCTTGATTAGTAACAAAGTTCCACCCAGGAACGTTTACTCCAGAAAGAGATTTCTCAGTACGTTTCAGTTGTAGATAGAGAATAAAATTAAGAAGCTGGTAATTGAAACTGTAATTTCTGTATTTATTACTTTAAGACCTTGTTAACATACCAGCCACATACAGACTGAGAATATAATGGTAATAATGATTTGTACTCTTGCAACCACTCACCCTGTAAAAGCTTGATGCTAAGACTAGGTACCCATTTAACACCACTTGACAAAAGATCACATTGTCCTGTTGAATAATGGGTTCCAGTTTTACAACATGTCATTGTGATCATTAGTCAGGTATCAATTTATTGCCAACCGTATCTCAATCAAAGTACTGTACAAGTCATGATGATTTACTGTATATTCTAACCATTCACCACAAGCAAACCATATAAAATTAAATTTTAGTGTAAGTGTGAGCAGATCTTTTTCCCAATTTAGTCAGGCAGGGTTGGCAATCAATTGACGAATATTAGAAACCCAAAATAGTGTTTGATCGCGTCACTTACAGTTAACATTGAGTAGATAAGAATCACTTGTCTTTCCATTAATTACGTTATACCCAAAACACGTATATCCTCCAGTGTCAGATCTTACAATTCCAGGTAAAGTGAGGGTACTATTGTCATCACTAAGAACCAGCCTTGTGTCACTGTGGATAGTTTCATTGTCTTTAAACCACAGATATGAAACAGCAGTGCCTGATGCAGTGCAGGTCAGAGCCACGCTATCATTATGTTCTACCGGAAAAGTGTCATTGGATAAAATAGTGGGCTTGGAAATTGGATCTAGCAAAACAAGTGTATAATGTTAGAAGACACAAACCACAGTGAATTAGAATGGGACACAATTGGACTATTCATTCATACATTTAACAACAACCACAACCACAAAATGCCCTTATATACAGTAGCTCCCTCCAAGCAGGCTAGCATCTCAGAGAGTATAATGGTGGCAGAGTCTGACTCCAAGCCGTAGGATCATTCATTACTCAAGCCGTGGTTTCCATTAACTTTATATAAATAAAATAAACCATGCTTTTATTGTCCAAGGTGGGTCTTGGGGCAAATGCCTGTTTCAGATCCCAGTAAATACTCTCCCATTTCCCAATTACTAATCTAGGTTCATGTCTTGCCCATGATACGTAATAGAATGATCTTCAAATTAGGAGGTTATGGCGAACCTCGTAAAAGGTTAGTTAAGTCTCAGCTGGAGTGTCCAGTCCTGGCCATCACACATTAGGAAGAATGTCAGGCCTTGGAGAGGATGGAAAGGAGATTTAGCAGGGTAGTGTCAGAATGAGGGACTTCAATAAATGGAAGAGGCTAGATAAGCTAAGGTTATTCTCCTTGGAACAGAGAAGGTTCAAAGGAGACTCAAATGAGGTGTACAAAATTATGAAGGGACTTGATAGAGTTAACAGGGAGAATCTGTTACCACTGGCTGGTGGGTTGGTAGTCTGAGGACATAGATTTAAGATGGTTGACAAAAGAACTAAGAGAAGAGATAATTGTTCACACAGCAAATTGTTTGGATTTAGAATACATTGCCTAAAGAGGAAGCAGATTCAATAACAACTTTCAAAAGATAAGTGTTGATTCACAGATTCACTAGTCTTGTTTTAGGAAATAACATTATGGGATAGAGTACACAGGTAGCTTCGGATGTAGGTGCAAGCACCCACTGGGAAGTGATGGAGGGCAAACTAGATGGACTATCTTTTCTCATGTTCTTGTGTTCTTAACACGATAGATATTTGGGGAGGACAAATTTGCAGGGAGGGGGACTGATTGGGTAGCTCTTCCAAAGAGCTGGCGCAAGGACAATTAGCTGAATGGCCAGTTTCTGTGGTGTGATATTCTATGATTGTATCACTTCATATTTTAGTTATTCTATATACAGTATTTGGGTTCCTAAAATCTATACAGCAATAGATTATGTCTGTTCTCACACTTTATTCTTACAGTAGCATATCTGTTAAGTAGTAAGTTATATCTCAATTTCTTTTATGAACATCTAACTGGATATGGATATATGCATGATCTGGAAAGTTCTATCCATCTTCATTTTCGATTTAGAAGTTCTAAGAGAATAGTTTTGCAATTCCAAGTTTTCCCATCAAAACAGGCAGATACTAGCTACTGAAACCCATGAATAAAGTCATATAATTCACATAAAATTATGTGTATGTTAACTGTTCCATTTCTGCAAAGCAAAAATAGTTTTTCCTTCAAAATTAGGAATGAAAATGACGTAAAAATGTATTGCTATTTAATATATTAGAATTACATACCTATAACTTGGATTTCCCTGGTCGCTTCATTGTACCTTAGTGTTACATTGTTATATGCCTGACAAGTGTAATTTCCAGTGGCGTTCATAGAAATATTATTAATGGTTATTTCTTGACCATTTTGTTGAAGAGCGACACCACTGTGAAACCACTGAAATTCAGAGGCTGGATTGGAGTCCGCGGAACACAAGAATTTAACAGTTGTTCCTGAACTGTGTAATGTTTTATCCGGGATGATGGACACATTGGGTAATCCTGGTCCATCTAGAACAAACGCACATCATTTGTAATATCACATAAATCACAAGTCTAGAACTATCTAACGTACAGCCCATCACCAGCACTACAAGTCACGATAAGCCTGAACACCATAACTGTGCAAACAAAAGGAAACAGATATTATAATAAAACGTGTCTGTTGTAATGTGTAGTAACAATAGTTTGTTTAACATATAAAATCAATTCTATCCCTTTAAATTCCACTTGGGTCTCAAATGACGCTATTATTTAGCATTTCAGAGCAAGCAGAAATTTGCCCAATTTCTGTAGTTCAATAGACACTATTTAAGAATTTAATTCTATATGCTGTGAAATGGTAATGCAATAGATATGTCAAGACCCAAGGGGAAATATCTCATCCTACATTTTATCTGAGTCCCAATTTAGTGCTTTAATCAATGTTCATCATTAAACAAATGTTTCAATTATTAATATAGTTAGTGGAGTGAACAAGTGCTTTCATTCTTTTGGTATAAATGAAAGTTTAGTGATTCAAACAAAATCTGATAGTTTTATGATCATTTAGATTGAAATTCACAATGAAAATAGTTTCATTTCTGAATTTAAACTGGATGTTCTTTTACCGTTTCATTGTAAAATGTATCATCTCAAATCTTTTGTTAAATATCATCAAATTCAGTGTTTGGTGAAGGATTCGATTATTTGTTCATCTACAATGGATAACTAGTGTATAATGCACGCGGAAGCAAATATTGCATAACATTAATCAAGATGATAAGAATAATTTACAGAAATATAACATTGAAGCTGCTTGCTGTGACACTTACAGTTGATATCGAGAACATATGGATGGCTGGTACTGTTACTAACAGCATTGTAGACATAGCACGTATAATTCCCACTGTCAGATCTCAAAACTCCAGCTAAAGTCAGGCTGTTGTCATCCACATTTAGAATAATCCTGTTGTCATAGCTGATATTTTTATTGTCTTTCAACCATTGATATGAAACGTGTGAGCCTGATGCATTGCACTTCAGCCCCACAGTGTCATTATACTCTACTGGCTGGGTGACATTGGGGGTGACAACAATATTGGAAACAGATTCTGTCAAAACACAGCACAATATTTATATTATTTGTATTACATTCTGCGTAATATACAACAGCTTATTGGAAACTCAAGTCACTTAAAACATCTGCAACAACAACATGCATTTATACAACAACTTTCCTGCAGCGTTGCGTCTCAGTGTTGACACAGTTAGAAACTGAGATGGAGAGAAAATGGAGGTGCACGGTCAAATCGATCTTCGGTGAGATTTGAAGATTATTTTCAAAACAACAACTTGCATTTACATAGTGCCCCTCACATGGGGTATTGTCGAAGAGCATTTGGTATAAAGATTAAAGTGGAGGAAGGTGGAGAGGTTGAGGCTGTGAGCTCCAGGGATTCAGGGTGTAGTGACTGAAGGTGGAACAGTGGAGTCAGGCAATGTGCACAAGGCCTGAGCAAGTCAACCAAAAGGGCTGGGAAGAGGTGTGAGGAGTGAGGTGTCAACAAGTTGGATAGGACTTAGGCCATTCAAGTGATTTGCTGATGAAACCTCAGTGATCAGTTGGTTCCTATGTTCAACAATATGACTCAGTTTTACGTGCAAGGGAAAACACATTCTTGCTTTTCACTCCAACCAAATTTATAATTTCTGAAGTAGAGCATTTACAATATGATTCTGATGTCAATCTAGAATATTTCATAAAAATATTTTGAACTGGATACTGACTGTCCATATCATCTTTATTAATCGGCGAGAATGCTGATTTCCTGCTGTGTTCAGCAACAAATAACAACAACAACATGCATTTAAATAGCACCCTTCACACTGGGTAGAGTGTCCTAGTGCTTAACAACCTGACAAAACATGTCTCCGAATCAGAAGGTTGCGGGTTTAAGTCACTTGAGGATCTGAAGTCACATTGTCTAAGATGACACTGCAATGCAGATGAGATGCCATCTGCTTGTGTAAAGAGAAGGGAGTTCCTCCCAGTGTTCTGGCCAACACTCACCAAATAAAATTAGGTATTAATTTAATGCCTGCTTGGGGGGACATTGCTTTGCTGTCCACGATTGTGCAATTGTGCTTGCCTCCAAATATACAGTCCCTCCATTTCCTAGGAAATCCTATGAAGCAGTTTCAGGCCCAAAACTCTGGAACACTCACTCAATCCCTCCGTCATATCCCCTTGGTCTCCCTTTTCAAGTCCTGTCTGAAAACCTTCCTCTTTGACCGTGCTTTTGGCCACCTCCCACCTTTGACCCCCTGCTTCTAGTTAGGCTTCGCCACTGTTAAGTACTCTGAGACACTACCATGGTGTAGGGCTGCTAAATACAAGTTGTTGTTATTCTCAAAGCATGCTTCTGATGTGATAAGGCGCAACACAAAATACAATTATTATTATTACAGCTTAGTTACCATTTTAAATCATTGTGTAGAGGTCATTTCTAAATGTCTTTCAGTGATGGTCAGACCAATAACACTGATGTTGCTTTTGTTTGATACTAAAATGTCCTGAATTAACTGCAGGACGAGGCTGATATTTTGTATTATTAATATTCCCAGTAGCACTGAAGATTATACGAACTGTTTGTTTTACATTGTTATACACACATCCGCATTTGATTTGTAGACTAATATGGTTCTTGATTGTTTTTCCTCATTCCTAATTTGTTACATTGTAATCACTTGGCGCACATCAACAATACTAATTTATTAAACTGTATACTAAATATATTATACATATTGCACTAGTCTTCATGCCTGCACTGACTGATCCCATCCATTCTGTAATTCAGTAATTTGGAAAGTTTTTAAAAATGCGTCTGCAATTGCTTTCCTGATTTCTCAAACCCAAATACTGTATATACTTTTTTTTGTCAGACTGACATTTAAACTCCAGCAGTTACCCTCAACCCACACCCTTGGGTTCTGATGCCTTGGCTCTTGCCATCCTGTGCCTAATACTCTCAGGAATTAGGAAAACAGGATGTATCCAACCAGTGAGAGAGTGTGCATTCCATTCCAATACATGATTCTCAGACAGGGAAAAACCACAGAGCAGTTTTCTTACTCTATACACAAACACATTTGTTTAACCAGCAGTAAGTAGGAGCCCAGTTGTAAATTGAACGGCAGATCACTTTTTTGGAAGTAATAATCTCTCCAATAAATAAATAATAATTTGATCACTGTTTGTGGGACGCTGCTGTGCACAATTGGCTACCGTATTTCTCCCACAAAATATCATTACACTTTATTTGAAGCACATTGAGACGTTTTGAAGACATGATAAGGTGATATATCAAATGGAAGTTTTGGAAATGGAAGCTAACAAATATACAGTCAATTTTCCGACTCTTCTTCATGCTGCCCCGACCCGTCCCCCCTTGCTCTTGTCCCTACTTAACTGTCCAGCGCCTTGGGACGTCCTCTCGACATGAAAGGCACTATATAAATGTACATTTTGATTGATTGATTGATTGATTGATTATTATAATTGATTCCATACTGTTGATAATCATCTGGGAAAAGTTCACATTGGTAGAAATTGTTTGTTATAAATTGTAGCCACTGTTGACAGATGACACTGTTTGAAAATAGAAAGAAATTTATCCTAGCGCCCAAACAACAATCCCACAAATAAAATTGGTGACTTGATTCAGGCTGTTTGTTGGTTATCCATGCATTCAAAGTGGCGTGAACGGCATTTCTACAGGGTTAGCGTGAGTGGTGCAAAGTAGATTTAGAATAATTCATATAAAGAGCACTTCACATGGGATAGGGTTTCGGAACATTTAACAATGGGAAGACTGACGCTCAACCGGGGGAGGGAGGAGGTGACATGTGCCTATGAAACTATATTCCAGCAGACAGGACAGCGGGGAGAAAATAAGGTAACACATACTGTGTATCTATGTGGCAGAAATATTATTTCTCTACTTCAAGCAGCTGAATGACATGAAAATGAACCATCAGATCGTGAGCATCTCGTCCATTATCTGGATATAAAACATTTTGTGTGAAGATATCCATTTTCATTTTCACCCAGATTTCTCCCTGAACGTGGTACAGTTAACAACAAATACCCTGGGACATGAATGGCACATAGATAGGTTATTGTCAGTGTAACTGTTACTTACCCAGCACTTTCAGGACGATTGACACTGATTTTGAATTTCCAGTGACTGGGGTCAAATTCAAGATATAAGTTCCATTGTCGGCAGTTGTCACTGATTTCAGGTGGAGAGACACGTCTGGGAGGAATATCTCAGCCCGGTCTCGGTAATCAGGTTTGACAGATACCCCCAGTTCGACCCACAAAAGTACTTGCTTGGCGCCAAAACTCCAGGTCCCACTCTCCACCTCCCCAGACACTGTCACTTTAAACTCAACTGTATCTCCGACAGCTGCTGTAATGGTGTCTGGTACAGTGACGGTGATTTCTGCTGTAACTGGAGAGAGAGAAAATCCCATCAAGGACTGCGAGGCATCACTGAATACATATCTACACAGTTCGTCCTGGCTGACGCCCTCTCTCTCTCTCTCTCTATTGTAGGGACGTGGTCAGCAAGTTCTCCCTGTCTCTATCGTTAAACATTTACAATAAACTCCCAACTGAGAGCAGGTGAGAAAGTGAGACTCACCCGCACATACACAGCAGCAAAGAGCAACTACCCCGAGCAGTGCTGTCTGCATCCTGGCCTCAGCCTGTGTCCTGGTCTCTGGTCACTGAGCAGCCTGTGTCCTGGTCTCTGGTCACTGAGCAGCCTGTGTCCTGGTCTCTGGTCACTGAGCAGCCTGTGTCCTGGTCTCTGGTCACTGAGCAGCCTGTGCTGGTTACACTCAGTCAGTCAGTAGAGTTTTCTCTTCTCCCAGCTCTGCACTTATTGAGCAAATAGGAAGTAGGGAGTGGGTGGGGACTGACTGCAGTGTGGTTCCTGGCCAGTGATATCAAATGTCTCGGGTATTTCAAGTCAGAACAGGGTTTGCACAAAGCCCAGGAGCCTGGACACTGTGACCTGTTAGACAGTAACAAGGCAGCAGTTTGGATCTCTGTTCAGCTTGTTTTAAAGTTAGTTTCTAAAATATAAAATACATTTAATAAACATGATGTTAATCCTTTATTTGATACAGTCCCTGATCCCATCTTTGAAAAGCTTCACAGGATCTACTGTAAAGTATAGTAGTGTCTGTTTGTTTTGTGGCGAAACACTAAACCCAGCAGCCAATTGGGCACAGCAGTGTCCCACACACAGGCAAAGTCATGGTAACTATTGCACTTGATACACAGCCTTTCCTGTCAGGAGAACATTTCAAACTGCTTCACAGGATTTTTTACAGTAAATTATAGAATGTGGCAGGCGATGTAGGCACAGTGACACACACTGGCATGAAGTGTACAACCATAACGCTGAACAACAAAAACATTACATTTGTATATTGCCTTTCACGGTGGGAGAACAGCCCAAGATGAATGACAGCTCCCTGACTGACCAACAAACGGCTTAATGTCATTATTCAACACAGGGTTAGAAATCAAATGTGAGTCACTGTTTACCTGTTTACTGTCCTGTAGCTCAGTGGTGAGAGCACTCACCTTACAAGCAAGAGACTAGGTTTGATTCCCGGCAGGTCACAACAAAATCTTGGGCAAGTTTCCTTTCTCGACATGTCTAATAATAATCCCTCAAAAAAAATTGTCATTTTCAATCCACGACTGTTTGTGGGACACTGCTGCGTACAATTGGTTGCCACCCACAAATATACAGTCAATTCTCTTTACAGTTAATTCTGTGAAGCGCATTGAGACGTCTAGAAGACGTGAAAAGCACTATATCCCATGCAGGATGATTATTATGATGAAGCTTTGTGTGATCTTACACTGTGTAACAGCCCCACAGTCTGGCAGATCAGTGCTATTACACAATAATAATAATAATAATCCTTGCATTTGATATCGCCCTTTTCACATCTTATCAATGTTATGCAAATGCCCTGCTGGTCGGTCTTCCTAATTCTTCCCTCCACAGGCTACAGATAATCTAGAATATTGTGTCCTTTACCGTTCCAAACTCCATGACCCCATCTTCCCCATCCTCACCTGTCTCCATTGGCTCTCCATCATTCAGAAGATCCGATTCAAGATACTGGTGTTCACATTTAAAGCCCTTCACAACCTCACCCCACCCTACATCCGTGACCTCCTATCCCCTTACCAACCTGCCCGCCCCCTCCGCTCAGCAGGCTCTGGCCTGTTCCAAGTCTTCTGACCCACACGCCACACAAGTGGCCACTCTCTCCGTCACTCTGCCTTCAACGTCTGGAACTCCATCCCGCAGTCACTCCGCCTCGTTCCCTCCCTGGCCTCCTTCAAGTCTCGCCTCAAGACTCTCCTCTTCGATGGACCCATCGCAACTCTTAATCCCCCTTCCCTCCCCCACCCACCCCCCTGGCCTCAGCTCGGGTCTGATGCAGTAACTGTCCAGAGCCTTGGGACGTCCTTCTGACGTGAAAGACGCTATACAAGTATAATTTTGTTGTTTTGTTGTATATTCTGTAAAGCGCTACCGGACGGTTCAAAGAAGAGAAAAACGCTTTATCCAATGCAAGGATTATTGTTATTGTATTCTGTGAAGCGCTGAGACGTACCAAGATATGGTAAGGTGTTATATCAAATGCTCCAATTATCATTCATCATTTTCCAGCTCTTCTACAATGAAACAACCAGTGATTTCAGCCATTTTAATTCTGTAGCCTGATTATTGATACAATATAAAAATACTAAATGACATTTACAGCGTCTTTTACATCTGGAAGACAACCACAACAAAATTACATTGATACATGTTGGAAGGACGTCCCAAGGTGCTGCACAGTTAGGGATTTGGATCCGAGCTGAGGATCAGGAGGGGTGGAGGGCAGTGAGGTTGGAGGATGGAAGGTGACCGAAGGCATGGTTAAAGAGAGGGTCTTAATTCTGGACTTGAAAGAGGCAAGGGAGAGGGTGAGGACAAGGTCAGTGTCTGTAGAGCAGAGGAACGGACATGTAGGTGAAGCTTTAATAGGTGGCAAAGGTAGTGAGGAAGAAGGCCATGGATAGCTTTAAAGAGAGTTCTCATAGTCAAGCCTGGATTTAATGAAAGCGTGAATAAGGGTTTCAGCACCTGAGGGCAGAGACAGTGGTGAAGGTGGGCAATGTTGTGGAGGTGGGGCAAGGCAGGATGGGTCATGGCACAGATGTAGAGTTTAAAGTACAGTTGAGGGTTGAACAAGACACCAAGGCTCAGTGACGGAGAGAGTAGATCCATGGATAGTGATCACTGGCAGCGCCTGAGGTGAGGAAGTGCTGATGGGAGCCAAGCAAGAGGTCCTCGGTCTTGTTGACGTTCAATTGGAGAAAGTCAGCTCTCAGCCAGGACTTGATGTCTGACAGACAATCCATCAGGACAGCAGTGATCCTGGAGTCGAGGCTGGGGGCAGAGAGATAGAGTTGACCACAGGCCTGTGGATGATATCACACAGCAGGACACCACATTAGAATTACGCTGCCAGAGTTCATGAACACAGAGAAACACTGGGTGATACAAGCTGCCAGACTTGTTGGGGAGATGAATAAGCCGCACATCAGCACTTCGCATCTCCAGTCCTCGCACAGTCAGCCATTCAGCCAATTATCCAGCCATTTTGCCTCTCAGGTCACTGTACAGGGACTGATCGTGTGGCTGTAAAGTCTGTCCAGAGAAGACAGGAAGAGAGTGTCACTAGTGTCACAGGGTGTAACAGTTATCTGAGGGTAAATAATAATAATAATCCTGGCATTTGACGCAGCGCCTTATCATATTGGTAAACAGTTAAAGTGCTTCACAGGAAATACTGTCAAGTGTAGTGACTGTGTGTTTAGTGGGGGAAATGCAGCAACAATTGAGAAAAGCGATGCACTAACAAACAGCAGTGGATTGAGTGACCAAAATATGTATATATTATTTAAGGCATTGTTACCCCCAGAAAGTGATCCACCAATCGACCCCCAAGCAGTTTCTTTGTTACTGCTGGTAAACAGAGGTGTGTGAGTGTGAGTGCATCTGTTTCTGTCTGTGTGTGTTTTTATGGAATAAGAAAACTTCCCTAAGGTTTCGCCCTGACCTGTAGCACCAGGGAATCGAACCCAGGTCTTCTCGTTTGTGAAGCGAGTGCTCTAAGTACTGAACTGCGAGTGCTCTAACCACTGGGCTACAGAACACCACCAGTGTCCCAAGGTGTGGCAGTTATCTGGGGGACAATAGAAATCAAGGAGCCTGGTGTAGAGAGTGTGACGGAGTGACTGTCAGCAGCATGTATACAGTGAGCAACATAGACACACAGCTGACCCCTCTGTGGGCAGCAGATCTCAGCAGAGGGTTGGCAGAGGTCTGGAGGAGGGCACTTTGCCATCCTGGCCACTAATACATGGTGCGGGGCTTAGGACAGAGGCTACAAGAGGATGTTTGGCTTCCCACACAATAAAATATTAATTATCTCTCACCGTGTAGGTGGCATTGGGATCAGAGGCCTCAGTGCGTTCCTGTGTAAGAAAGTGAGACAGTCAATATAGACAAGCAGTAGATAGGAAGAGTTGTGCTGAAGGCACAGAGAGCAACATTAACCTGACTTTGTATTTCACATCTGATTAACAACATCATCATAGATTGTGGTGACAGCACAGAACTGTGTCTGCGTCTGTGCTGGTGTTCGCTCCCCCACTGGAGCTCTCTACTCTAACCCCATTCCCTGTTGTGTTCTATCATGTCTGTTCTGGTGCTCTCTGAGACAGTATCTTAATGAAGGGCGCTATATAAATACACATTATTATTGCTGTGCTGTGTTTGAAGCTAGACTGACACATCAGAGGAGTACTGAGGGAGACAGCAATGTCCATACATTATACAGTAAACATCTGTCTGCCTGTTGTGATGGTTCATGTGGAATGATATAGAACATACAACAAACACACACCATTTAGTCCAACATGTTCATGGAGGTGTTTATATTCCAGCTGTGCCCCACCCCTGCTGTGATCCCCTCTCCTACTCTCTATTCCCTTCTCCCTCATCCATCCAATATGGTTCAACTTAATAACAACAACAAATGTCAGTTACACAGTCTCTTTCATGTCAGGAGGAATGTCCTAAGATACTGTCCTAAGACAGTCTGGGATCTGCACTCGAGCTGGGGATTGGGATCAGGAGGGAGTGGGGGGCAGGGAGAGTCGGGGTAGGAGGGTGACCAAGGGCGGGATTGCTTGAAGAGCAGGTAATTGAGACAGCTCTTGAGAAGGAGGCGAGGGAGACTGAGGGATACAGTTCCAGAGGGTGGTGGCAGAGACGCTAAAGGCCTGTCTGTCTACGGTGTGGCGGGTGAGGCAGGACACATGAAGCAGGCTAGAGCTCTCTGAGGACGGCGTGCACAGTTTCTAGGGGGTTAGGAAATCACAGAGACCAAGGTGAAGAACAGGAACTTGAACTTTAATTTGCTGATGCTTCTTACATCAACCACATCAACTTCCTCGTTCTCTCGTCCCCCTGTGTCCAGCGGTTCCTCCTAATCTCCCTCACTATCTGGCTTTGATGTCCTGTGGCTCAGTGGTTAGAGCACTCTCCTCGCAAGTGACAGAACCTGGGTTCGCTTCGTGGCCAGGGTGAAATGTTAGGGAAGATTCACACATGCGCACACACACGTGCACACACACACAGGCCTCTGTTTTCTTAACAGTGGGTAAGAGCCAGGTTCTTAGTCGATTGGAGGATCACTTTTTCAGGACTAATCTGTTCAAAAAACTATTTGGTCACTGAACCCACTTCTGTTCGTGGGATGCTGTTGCTCGCAATTGGTTGCTGTGTTTCACCTAAAATATATACAGTGAATTTCCTTACAGTATATCCTGTGAAGCGCTTTCAGACATCTAAAAGATGTTATAAGGAACAGGATTATTATTATCGAGGTTCCTCTTAAAACTGCTAAAACTTTTCACTTCGACTACAGTTTCCTCATTCTCTCTGCCCTCTATGTAAACAAGTTCCCCCTAAACACCCTTATGATCTGCTATCTCAATATATCTCTCAACATCCACCTTATTGAATTTTGCACAGTTTTTAACTCCTCTATCAGAGTTCACACTCCTGGTTCTCATCTTGAAATCCCTGCTCACCCCCATAACAATAATAATACTTGTCATTGATATAGAACCTTATCATGTTGTTAAGACATCTCAGCACTTCATAGGAAATACTGTAAAGTGTAGTGACTGTGACAGCCAATTGCACACAGCAGGGCCCCACAAATCGTCCTAGATTGAGAGACAAATTATTATTTTAAAAAGTCATTACTACCCCTGGAAAAGCAATCCACCATTTCACTAACAACAACAACAAAATTACACCTTGTATACGTCACAAGGCACAAATGTGTTCCTACTTACTGCTGGTGAACAGAGCACTTGTGTGTGCATGTCTCTGTGAGGAAACGTGCCTAAGGTTTCGCCCTGACCTGCCTGGGTATCGAACCCACTTGTGAGGCAAGTGCTCTAATCACTGAGCTACAGGATCCACAAACAGAGCCAGAAGGCGAGTGAGTGAGAGACATGCGGAGAAGCTGTAGAGGTCTGGATCTTGTCAGGAGAAGAATAGCACTAACCTGGGGCCTGGCTGAGAATGAAACATTCTCATAGGTCACTGCTGAGCTCTGAGCAGTTGGGGTGGAGCTTTCTGCAGGAAGATTGGGGAGAATGGGAGCAGGGTTAGGAGGAGAATTCATTCCTCTTACAATTGTGTTTATCATTAATATTACTGTAATAGTCCTTTAACAAACGGGAGGCAGGAACTTACCGGCTTGTTTTCTCAGAGACAGACGTCTTTTATAGACGAATAATGACATTATAGCGATTAGAATTAGGATTAGAATCACAGCCACTGGCACACCAACACTAATCCCCAAATCGACGGCCACACTGGGATTGTTTACGTGATCTGTTTAGTGAGGAAATTATTTGATATAAATGAGTATGTGGGAAGACACTCAATTATCAGCTTTTTCTGCTTTAGTTTAAATAAAACATGGAAATCAGGGAAGATATAATATATATAATACAGTACAACTTTACATTGGTACAGTTCCAGCTCTAGTCTTCACATCATGCTCAACAGTACAGGCTGGGAACCCGAGTTGCGCGTGTGAGGTGAGAGGTGTGAGGATGGGAAAGATCATTGAAAGCCAGACAGAGAGATAGGACTTCAGACAAAAGCTTGAATGAGCTAAGGGAGGGAACAAGTGGCAGTTACAGAGATGGGGCCAAAACGGCTGAACGACCATCAGACATTGGGGGGGGGGATGGACTTTTTCCCAGTGGGTGTCCTCCTTGACCTGTCTGCTGCGTTCGACACAGTCGATCACACCATCCTCCTCCAACGTCTTTCCTCAACCTTCAAGGCACAGTCCTTGACTGGTTCCATTCCTACCTGACCCACCGTTTACACTTTGTATCTTCCAATGGTTTTTCCTCAAACCCCCGCACAGTTTCTCACGGCGTCCCTCAGGGCTCTGTCCTCGGCTCCCTCCTTTTCACCATTTATACGCTCCCTCTGGGCGATGTCATCCGCAAACATGGGGTAAATTTCCACATGTATGCGGACGACACCCAGCTGTACCTTTCTGCCTCATCCCTCAACCCCCAGACCATCGATGTTCTGACAGCATGTCTGTCCGACATCGAGTCCTGGACGAGTGAAAACTTCCTGCAATTGAACGTGAGTAAGACCGAGGCCCTCCTGATCGGCTCAAGCCAGCGCCTCCGCACATCGGGCGCTGCCAGCCTCAACATGCAAGGCTGTACTCTCCACCTCACAAAGCCAGTCAGGAACCTCGGCATCATGTTCGACCAAAAACTCTCCTTCCTCCCCCACATCCGTGCCTTGACCGGCACCGCTTACTTCCACCTGCGCAACATTGCCAGGCTCCGCAATTATCTTACCCCCCACGCTGCTGAAACACTCATGCACGCGTACATCACCTCAAGGCTGAACTACGGAAACTCTCTCCTCGTCGGCCTCCCCAGTTCCTCCAATCACAGGCTTCAGGTCATCCAAAACTCTGCTGCCCGTGTATTATCCCGCACCCGCCTCCGCGACCATATAACCCCCATCCTCGCCCATCTCCATTGGCTCCCCATCCTCCAGAGGATCGAGTTCAAGATCCTCGTCCTCACCTTCAAGGTCTTACATGGCCTTGCCCCGCCCTATTTAACCAATTTACTCTCCCCCTACAAGCCCACCCGGACCCTCCGTTCAGCAGGACTTGGCCTGCTCCAAGCCCCCCGCCCGAACCGCCCCACCATTGGAGGCCGGGCCTTCAGTTTTTCTGCTCCGACCCTGTGGAATTCCATCCCCCAATCCCTCCGTCTCGTTTCTTCTCTTTCCTCTTTCAAGGCCGGTTTGAAGACTTTCCTCTTCGACCGTGACTTTTCTTCCACCCCGAATTTTTCGACCTCCCCTATGTGTTTCACCCCTCCCCGTACACTCCCCTCCCAGCTCGGGTCACACGCCTCCTGTGCAGCGCCTTGGGATGTTCTCCCGACGTGAAAGGCGCTTTACAAGTGTAATTTGTTGTTGTGTTGTTGTTGTTGTCTGACATATGAGAAACCATCACAGTGATTAAGAGGCACCAAACCAAGCACATAATCCACCTACACATAGAAATCCCAGAGATAGATATTGGAATGGATTGCACACCCTCTCTCTCTCTCTCTGGAGGGACTGCTGATTCCAGGAAGTATTAGGCGCTGGTTGGCGAGAGTCAAGGCTTGAGGGGAGCACACATTGTGCATTATGGTAACTGCTGGAGTCTAACCAGCTAAACTTGTGGTTTCCAACCTTTTTTTTTGCTGCGACCCAAATTAGCCACCAACAGGTCCTTCCGACTCTTAGGGTGCAACATCGCGACCGAAGTGAAGCTCAGCCAAGACGATATCTCTGTCTCTTTTGTGGACTCAGCGCAACTCGTAAGTATGGTCTTTCATAGAAATTGGACGGTGGTGTCGCCACGGACACTTTTCAGCACTAAAAAAGCATTGTCAGCGTTTAAAAAACAACAAAAAATTTCTAATGATCCTTCATGACCCTGATTTGGATTGGGACCCGAGGTTGGGAACCACTGAGCTAAACCCACATAGCTTGCCATTGATATCTCTGTCTGGCAAGATTTCAGTGCCTCGGGACATCCTCCTTACGTGAAAAGCATTCTCTCACTGTAATATTTTTGTTGTTGTTGTTTCCCGCCGCTGCTCCAGCTAGGACCACCCTACACATTAGGACTTTGACTTGCAGGATTAACAGCAGCTGAGTGGGAAGATTCCCTTCCACCAGTGACTGGTCTGTTCAACCAAGGCCTGCTGGTGAGCCAGGCTGGGCTGTGCTGCCATCAGCAGAGAGAGCTCTGCAATACAAAACACCTGGCTCAGGAACTGGCACAGACGTCTGGCTCGATTCTCATATTCTGCTGCCAAAACATGTCACCTTGAGGCCTTTTCAGTTTACAATATGATACAAGATGTGAAAGAGCTCAAATCAAGGCGAGTTTCTCCTGAGACCCCACACCCAGACTGTTTTCACCAGTGGCTTCCAAACTTTAAATACAGGCGCCTGCCCTGACTCAGCTAAATTTTTGTTGCGCCCCCCCCCACTCCCCACCCCCCCCCCTCCCCCCCCACTCCACCTTCACATTGAATAATTTTTGCAAATGATAACAGCAAATTCAATATTTTCTTTACCTGTGTTATTAAATATCAACAAAAAACATTAATTTGTTAGAACACTAACAAATTCACAGTTTGGAAACCACTGGTATACACTATAAATAACTTATTGATAAACTGATGAGTTAGTGCAGATATCACCTCAGTGATCTGTCATTTACAAGATCAGGCTGTACAAGGTACAAAGCCAAGAGCTGAGGGAACAGTGCAGTACATCACTCACCCTTTAACATGACATTCAGTGTTGTCTCATTGTCCCTTAAGGTAATGTTGTTTCGAGCCTGACAAGTGTAAATCCCAACATCAGCCTGGGTTATTTTAGCAATGGTGAACTGTGGAGTTGTTTCTGACTGAACAGTGCCATTAAATCTCCATTTATACTGAGCTTCTGGGTGTGACTGAGCAGAACAAGACAATGTAAGAGTGTCTCCAAGTTCTGCTGGGTGTGTCCCAGCGATTGTCAGCTCAGGGA
Organism: Hydrolagus colliei; assembly: GCA_035084275.1. NCBI lineage: Eukaryota > Metazoa > Chordata > Chondrichthyes > Chimaeriformes > Chimaeridae > Hydrolagus > Hydrolagus colliei. The sequence continues at coordinate 1,524,091 of CM068779.1, forward strand.
CGTCTGGTCCATCTGCAACAGAAGCAAGAATGGCTTCTTTATTACCAGTGAACGTAAAGCATAACATTGAAGTCTTATTGTGAGAGGTGGCTGATACTTACAGGCAATGCTCAGTGTATGGCTGCCAGACTGAGAGCTAAGGGTGTTGTTTGCCTCACACCGATACGTTCCAACATCCTTCCTAGTCACATTGATGATGGTCAGGGTGTCATTATCCACAGAGATTGTGATCCTGTCACTGCTGTGGAGAGCTTGCACACCTTTAAACCACAACTGGGACTCAACAGTGCCAGTGACAGCACATGCCATAGTCACAGTGTCAGTGTATTCTATTGGGTTGGGATTGTTAGCTGTTATGTTGACACTGGTAATTTTTTCTGTAAAAAGAATAATAATAGAATCATACAATTATTAACCAATTGTTATCCTGAACTTGGGAAATCCACTCTCAGGTCAGGGTGATTTACAGCCTCCATCTTCTCTTTCAAAGTCACCTCAACACGTACCTCTTTGTCAAGACTTTCCCCCTCCCAGCGAAGTACATACACCCTCATCCCCAGTACCAGGCTTATCCGCTGAAACTATTTTGAGACGTCCCCTGACGTGAAAGGCGCTAAGCCAAAGGCAACTTAGAAACCCATCACCATGATTAAAAGCCACCAAACCAGGAGGAGAATTGCATGCATCCCACCTACACATGGAAATTCCCAGAGATAGATTATTTGAATGTAATGTGCTGCCCAGAATGTGCGTTGGGGTAACTACTGGAATCTGACCAGGTAAACCCACATAGCTTGGCCAAGCTACACAGCAAGCTTTCCCGCTGCTTTTCAAGCCAGGACCACCTTTCCCATTAGGACCTTGGCTTGCAGGATTAACAGCAGCTGAGTGGGAGGATTCCTTTGCAGGATTCCATTAAATACCTCTCCACTTTCCCAGTTACTAATTTAGGTCCATGTCCATGATACTTTGTAGAATCATTTTCTAGTCACGAGGTTATGATGAACATTTGTGAAACATTTGTGAAACACTGTCTCAGCTGGAGTAACTGTGTTCAGTTTGGCCACCACACTTTAGGAAGGATGTCAGGCTTTGGAAAGGAGATTTACCAGGATGATACCAAGAATGAGGGATTTCAGTTATTGGGAGAGGCTAGAGAAGCTAGGGTTACTCTCCTTAGACCAGAGAAGATTGAAAGGAAACTTAAATGAGGTGTACAAAATCATTGTGGATTTGAGTTTTACATTTTACAAAACATTTTAGTTTTTCTACATACAGTATTTGGATTCCTAAAATGTATACAGCAACATATTATGCCTGTTCTCACTCCTTATTCTTACAGCCACGTATCTGTTGAGAAGTAAATTATATCTCAATTTGTTTAGTGAACACCTATCTGGATATCGATGTATTCATGATCTGAGAAGTTCTATCCATCTTCACCTTTGCTTTAGAAGTTCTAAGAGAATAGTTTTGCAATTCCCAGTTTTCCCATCACAGCAAGCCGTTACTGGCTACTGAAACCCATGGATAGTCATATAATTCACGTACAATAATGTATCTGTTAACTGTTCCATTTCTGCAAAGCAAAAACAGTTTTTCCTTCAAAATTAGGAATTAAAATTACATAAGTATTTTAAGAATTTAAGTATTACAATTTATATATTAGAATTACATACCTATAACTTGGATTTCCCTGGTCGCTTCATTGTACCTTAGTGTAACATTGTTATATGCCTGACAAGTGTAATAACACCATGGGAGGTCCTCCCGACGTGAACGGTGCTAAAAAAATCTAACTTTGTATTGTACCATGACATCTTTAACATCCACCTGAACAGGCAGCTAGGAGCCTGTTTTAATGTCTTATCAGAAGGGTAATACATCCACCAATGCAGCATGCATCCCAGCACTTCATTGGAGTGTCTGCATAGAGTATATGACCTTCAAGTCCTGGCATGGACACCAGGATTACGGACTATATTGTCCAGGGACACAAATGAAGCAATGAACGTTTAATACAGGATGTATCTCACCCCAAAAGCCGCTGAAACCTTGGTCCATGCTATTGTCACCTTTCGACTGGACTACTGCAACGCCCTCCTCGCCGGTCTCCCCTCCACCACAATCCACAAAATCCAGCAAATTCAAAACTCTGCCGCCCGCATACTCACCCACACCAAGCTTCACTCCCCCATTACCCCAGTCCTTGCCAGACTTCACTGGCTCCCTGTCCCTGAGAGGATCGATTTCAAGATCCTCACCCTTGTTTTCAAGTCCCTCCACTCCTCTGCAACCCCCTGGCTCTCTGATCTCCTCTCCCCCCAAACCAGCACCCGCTGTCTTCGCTTCACCGGGTCTGGCCTCCTCCATGTCCCGCGAATTCTCCGCTCCACCCTCGGCGGCTGTGCCTTCAGCCACTACACCCCAGGCTCTGGAACTCCCTTCTTCACTCCCTTCGCCTCGCCCCCTCTCTGCCCAGTTTCAGGTCACAGTTAAAGACTGTGACCGCGCGTTTGGTCACCTTTCTACCCCTGTCCCTGGCTCGGTCCCGGAATCCACTATTGTGAAGCGCTCTGAGATGCCATTCAGCGTAGAGGGCGCTATAGAAACTAAAAGTTTTGTTGTTGTTGCAGTTTGCATTATCTTTCTGTGGGCTTTGTATAGAACAAGTCTATTCAGGAAAGTTAATGCTTCATACAGCTCACTGAATCACCATATTTCCAAATCACTCATGTAACTGAACAAATCCAGTTTCCGGTGATTTTTTCCTTCCTTCTTCTCTCTCCCCCTCCCCCCAGGCCACGCCTCACTCCATGTTCAGCCAGAAGTTTCAAGAGATTGTGGATGTCCTTTCTGATGCAAAAGTCACTATTTAAGTGTAATTTGTATTATGATTGCAAATTGAAAATTTGGTAATTCAGTCCTGTAGCTCAGTGGTTACAGCACTCGCCTCGCAAGCGAAAGACCTGGGTTTGATTCCGGGCAGGGCAACTTTCACTCCACACCTCTGTTTACCTAGCAGTCAGTAGGAAACCAGTTAGTTGTTAATCGATTGACAGGCCGCTTTTTTGGAAGTAATATCCTGTAAAGCACTTTGAGTTGTCTTGAAGATGTAATATTCTCCAGTGTCAGACCTTAAAATTATATTGAATACAATGATCACTATTATTATTAAATCCCAACCTGCGCAATCACAGGATTCAGTCTCCAGTCAGTGCCTATTCATTGTGTATTCATTGCACATGAACGCACAAGGAGAAATAGATAGCTAGCATGTGGTGAAGCTAAACTGCCTACTTTGGGGCCACAGTTAATGTAACTTCTTGCCTCACTTTGCCTCCAGTGTTGAGTATTTTCAAGTGAGGATGGAGCTTTGGTTTTCAGAATTCATTCTCATTTTAGCACAGATTGCAATCTTTGTCATTCTTATTTCCTTATGTCCCTCTTCAAGGCTACTAAAAGATATTTTCAGTTGAAAGATAAAGTACATAAAGGCTTTTACATCTGGTAACAATACTGTTTCACGTACCTATGACAAGGATTCCGATGGTTGCTGCGCTATACCTTTGTGTTACACTGTTAAAGGCCTGACAAGTATAATTCCCAGTGTTCTTCAGGGCAATATTGGGAATGAAAAGGTCCGAGCCATTTCGTAGAAAAGAGGAAGTATTGAAATACCATTGAAATTCACAAGGCGGGTTTGATTCCGCAGAACACGAGAGATTAACAGTTGATGCTGAATTAATTAATTGTAAATGTGGATTGACTGATATGTTGGGGTCTCCTGGTCCATCTAAAATAGATTCATAGGTTGAATAGCTTCAAACACATTCTCTACAGCATTTTATATAACATCAACAGAACCCACCACCATAGATTTAAAACTACCCATTGTAAACAGTCAGTGCTGTGGCTGGATTTATCTGCTGGGAGAATCTAAGGTTAAAGCAAATAGGTGTAGAGGTTTGCTTTGATAGAAAGACCACTTTGCTTGTAGTTATCAATTTGGCGTAACAAAGACCAAAAGTATTGAAATTTGTAACATTAAATCCAGATGCGTTACCAAATTTCAAATTGGCTGAATGCTTTCTTGATTAGTAACAAAGTTCCACCCAGGAACGTTTACTCCAGAAAGAGATTTCTCAATACGTTTCAGTTGTAGATAGAGAATAAAATGAAGAAGCTGGTAATTGAAACTGTAATTTCTGTATTTATTACTTTAAGACCTCGTTAACATACCAGCCACATACAGACTGAGAATATAATGGTAATAATGATTTGTACTCTTGCAACCACTCACCCTGTAAAAGCTTGATGCTAAGACTAGGTACCCATTTAACACCACTTGACAAAAGATCACATTGTCCTGTTGAATAATGGGTTCCAGTTTTACAACATGTCATTGTGATCATTAGTCAGGTATCAATTTATTGCCAACCGTATCTCAATCAAAGTACTGTACAAGTCATGATGATTTACTGTATATTCTAACCATTCACCACAAGCAAACCATATAAAATTAAATTTTAGTGTAAGTGTGAGCAGATCGTTTTCCCAATTTAGTCAGGCAGGGTTGGCAATCAATTGACGAATATTAGAAACCCAAAATAGTGTTTGATCGCGTCACTTACAGTTAACATTGAGTAGATAAGAATCACTTGTCTTTCCATTAATTACGTTATACCCAAAACACGTATATCCTCCAGTGTCAGATCTTACAATTCCAGGTAAAGTGAGGGTACTATTGTCATCACTAAGAACCAGCCTTGTGTCACTGTGGATAGTTTCATTGTCTTTAAACCACAGATATGAAACAGCAGTGCCTGATGCAGTGCAGGTCAGAGCCACGCTATCATTATGTTCTACCGGAAAAGTGTCATTGGATAAAATAGTGGGCTTGGAAATTGGATCTAGCAAAACAAGTGTATAATGTTAGAAGACACAAACCACAGTGAATTAGAATGGGACACAATTGGACTATTCATTCATACATTTAACAACAACACAACCACAAAATGCCCTTATATACAGTAGCTCCCTCCAAGCAGGCTAGCATCTCAGAGAGTATAATGGTGGCAAAGTCTGACTCCAAGCCGTAGGATCATTCATTACTCAAGCCGTGGTTTCCATTAACTTTATATAAATAAAATAAACCATGCTTTTATTGTCCAAGGTGGGTCTTGGGGCAAATGCCTGTTTCAGATCCCAGTAAATACTCTCCCATTTCCCAATTACTAATCTAGGTTCATGTCTTGCCCATGATACGTAATAGAATGATCTTCAAATTAGGAGGTTATGGCGAACCTCGTAAAAGGTTAGTTAAGTCTCAGCTGGAGTGTCCAGTCCTGGCCATCACACATTAGGAAGAATGTCAGGCCTTGGAGAGGATGGAAAGGAGATTTAGCAGGGTAGTGTCAGAATGAGGGACTTCAATAAATGGAAGAGGCTAGATAAGCTAAGGTTATTCTCCTTGGAACAGAGAAGGTTCAAAGGAGACTCAAATGAGGTGTACAAAATTATGAAGGGACTTGATAGAGTTAACAGGGAGAATCTGTTACCACTGGCTGGTGGGTTGGTAGTCTGAGGACATAGATTTAAGATGGTTGACAAAAGAACTAAGAGAAGAGATAATTGTTCACACAGCAAATTGTTTGGATTTAGAATACATTGCCTAAAGAGGAAGCAGATTCAATAACAACTTTCAAAAGATAAGTGTTGATTCACAGATTCACTAGTCTTGTTTTAGGAAATAACATTATGGGATAGAGTACACAGGTAGCTTCGGATGTAGGTGCAAGCACCCACTGGGAAGTGATGGAGGGCAAACTAGATGGACTATCTTTTCTCATGTTCTTGTGTTCTTAACACGATAGATATTTGGGGAGGACAAATTTGCAGGGAGGGGGACTGATTGGGTAGCTCTTCCAAAGAGCTGGCGCAAGGACAATTAGCTGAATGGCCAGTTTCTGTGGTGTGATATTCTATGATTGTATCACTTCATATTTTAGTTATTCTATATACAGTATTTGGGTTCCTAAAATCTATACAGCAATAGATTATGTCTGTTCTCACACTTTATTCTTACAGTAGCATATCTGTTAAGTAGTAAGTTATATCTCAATTTCTTTTATGAACATCTAACTGGATATGGATATATGCATGATCTGGAAAGTTCTATCCATCTTCATTTTCGATTTAGAAGTTCTAAGAGAATAGTTTTGCAATTCCAAGTTTTCCCATCAAAACAGGCAGATACTAGCTACTGAAACCCATGAATAAAGTCATATAATTCACATAAAATTATGTGTATGTTAACTGTTCCATTTCTGCAAAGCAAAAATAGTTTTTCCTTCAAAATTAGGAATGAAAATGACGTAAAAATGTATTGCTATTTAATATATTAGAATTACATACCTATAACTTGGATTTCCCTGGTCGCTTCATTGTACCTTAGTGTTACATTGTTATATGCCTGACAAGTGTAATTTCCAGTGGCGTTCATAGAAATATTATTAATGGTTATTTCTTGACCATTTTGTTGAAGAGCGACACCACTGTGAAACCACTGAAATTCAGAGGCTGGATTGGAGTCCGCGGAACACAAGAATTTAACAGTTGTTCCTGAACTGTGTAATGTTTTATCCGGGATGATGGACACATTGGGTAATCCTGGTCCATCTAGAACAAACGCACATCATTTGTAATATCACATAAATCACAAGTCTAGAACTATCTAACGTACAGCCCATCACCAGCACTACAAGTCACGATAAGCCTGAACACCATAACTGTGCAAACAAAAGGAAACAGATATTATAATAAAACGTGTCTGTTGTAATGTGTAGTAACAATAGTTTGTTTAACATATAAAATCAATTCTGTCCCTTTAAATTCCACTTGGGTCTCAAATGACGCTATTATTTAGCATTTCAGAGCAAGCAGAAATTTGCCCAATTTCTGTAGTTCAATAGACACTATTTAAGAATTTAATTCTATATGCTGTGAAATGGTAATGCAATAGATATGTCAAGACCCAAGGGGAAATATCTCATCCTACATTTTATCTGAGTCCCAATTTAGTGCTTTAATCAATGTTCATCATTAAACAAATGTTTCAATTATTAATATAGTTAGTGGAGTGAACAAGTGCTTTCATTCTTTTGGTATAAATGAAAGTTTAGTGATTCAAACAAAATCTGATAGTTTTATGATCATTTAGATTGAAATTCACAATGAAAATAGTTTCATTTCTGAATTTAAACTGGATGTTCTTTTACCGTTTCATTGTAAAATGTATCATCTCAAATCTTTTGTTAAATATCATCAAATTCAGTGTTTGGTGAAGGATTCGATTATTTGTTCATCTACAATGGATAACTAGTGTATAATGCACGCGGAAGCAAATATTGCATAACATTAATCAAGATGATAAGAATAATTTACAGAAATATAACATTGAAGCTGCTTGCTGTGACACTTACAGTTGATATCGAGAACATATGGATGGCTGGTACTGTTACTAACAGCATTGTAGACATAGCACGTATAATTCCCACTGTCAGATCTCAAAACTCCAGCTAAAGTCAGGCTGTTGTCATCCACATTTAGAATAATCCTGTTGTCATAGCTGATATTTTTATTGTCTTTCAACCATTGATATGAAACGTGTGAGCCTGATGCATTGCACTTCAGCCCCACAGTGTCATTATACTCTACTGGCTGGGTGACATTGGGGGTGACAACAATATTGGAAACAGATTCTGTCAAAACACAGCACAATATTTATATTATTTGTATTACATTCTGCGTAATATACAACAGCTTATTGGAAACTCAAGTCACTTAAAACATCTGCAACAACAACATGCATTTATACAACAACTTTCCTGCAGCGTTGCGTCTCAGTGTTGACACAGTTAGAAACTGAGATGGAGAGAAAATGGAGGTGCACGGTCAAATCGATCTTCGGTGAGATTTGAAGATTATTTTCAAAACAACAACTTGCATTTACATAGTGCCCCTCACATGGGGTATTGTCGAAGAGCATTTGGTATAAAGATTAAAGTGGAGGAAGGTGGAGAGGTTGAGGCTGTGAGCTCCAGGGATTCAGGGTGTAGTGACTGAAGGTGGAACAGTAGAGTCAGGCAATGTGCACAAGGCCTGAGCAAGTCAACCAAAAGGGCTGGGAAGAGGTGTGAGGAGTGAGGTGTCAACAAGTTGGATAGGACTTAGGCCATTCAAGTGATTTGCTGATGAAACCTCAGTGATCAGTTGGTTCCTATGTTCAACAATATGACTCAGTTTTACGTGCAAGGGAAAACACATTCTTGCTTTTCACTCCAACCAAATGTATAATTTCTGAAGTAGAGCATTTACAATATGATTCTGATGTCAATCTAGAATATTTCATAAAAATATTTTGAACTGGATACTGACTGTCCATATCATCTTTATTAATCGGCGAGAATGCTGATTTCCTGCTGTGTTCAGCAACAAATAACAACAACAACATGCATTTAAATAGCACCCTTCACACTGGGTAGAGTGTCCTAGTGCTTAACAACCTGACAAAACATGTCTCCGAATCAGAAGGTTGCGGGTTTAAGTCACTTGAGGATCTGAAGTCACATTGTCTAAGATGACACTGCAATGCAGATGAGATGCCATCTGCTTGTGTAAAGAGAAGGGAGTTCCTCCCAGTGTTCTGGCCAACACTCACCAAATAAAATTAGGTATTAATTTAATGCCTGCTTGGGGGGACATTGCTGTCCACGATTGTGCAATTGTGCTTGCCTCCAAATATACAGTCCCTCCATTTCCTAGGAAATCCTATGAAGCAGTTTCAGGCCCAAAACTCTGGAACACTCACTCAATCCCTCCGTCATATCCCCTTGGTCTCCCTTTTCAAGTCCTGTCTGAAAACCTTCCTCTTTGACCGTGCTTTTGGCCACCTCCCACCTTTGACCCACTGCTTCTAGTTAGGCTTCGCCACTGTTAAGTACTCTGAGACACTACCATGGTGTAGGGCTGCTAAATACAAGTTGTTGTTATTCTCAAAGCATGCTTCTGATGTGATAAGGCGCAACACAAAATACAATTATTATTATTACAGCTTAGTTACCATTTAAAATCATTGTGTAGAGGTCATTTCTAAATGTCTTTCAGTGATGGTCAGACCAATAACACTGATGTTGCTTTTGTTTGATACTAAAATGTCCTGAATTAACTGCAGGACGAGGCTGATATTTTGTATTATTAATATTCCCAGCAGCACTGAAGATTATACGAACTGTTTGTTTTACATTGTTATACACATCCGCATTCGATTTGTAGATTAATATGGTTCTTGATTTTTTTCCTCATTCCTAATTTGTTACATTGTAATCACTTGGCCCACATCAACAATACTAATTTATTAAACTGTATACTAAATATATTATACATATTGCACTAGTCTTCATGCCTGTACTGCCTGATCCCATCCATTCTGTAGTTCAGTAATTTGGAAAGTTTTTACAAATGTGTCTGCAACTGCTTTCCTGATTTATCAAACACAAATACTGTATATACTTTTTTTTGTCAGACTGACATTTAAACTTCAGCAGTTACCCTCAACCCACACCCTTGGGTTCTGATGCCTTGGCTCTTGCCATCCTGTGCCTAATACTCTCCGGAATTAGGAAAACAGGATGTATCCAACCAGGGAGAGAGTGTGCATTCCATTCCAATACATGATTCCCAGACAGGGCAAAACCATAGAGCAGTTTTCTTACTCTATACACAAACACATTTGTTTAACCAGCAGTAAGTAGGAGCCCAGTTGTAAATTGAACCGCAGATCACTTTTTTGGAAGTAATAATCTCTCCAATAAATAAATAATAATTTGATCACTGTTTGTGGGACGCTGCTGTGCACAATTGGCTCCCGTATTTCTCCCACAAAATATCATTACACTTTACAGTATATTTGAATCACATTGAGACGTTTTGAAGACATGATAAGGTGATATATCAAATGGAAGTTTTGGAAATGGAAGCTAACAAATATACAGTCAATTTTCCGACTCTTCTTCATGCTGCCCCGACCCGTCCCCCCTTGCTCTTGTCCCTACTTAACTGTCCAGCGCCTTGGGACGTCCTCTCGACATGAAAGGCACTATATAAATGTACATTTTGATTGATTGATTGATTATTATAATTGATTCCATACTGTTGATAATCATCTGGGAAAAGTTCACATTGGTAGAAATTCATTGTTATAAATTGTAGCCACTGTTGACAGATGACACTGTTTGAAAATAGAAAGAAATTTATCCTAGCGCCCAAACAACAATCCCCAATATAAAATTGGTGACTTGATTCAGGCTGTTTGTTGGTTATCCATGCATTCAAAGTGGCGTGAACGACATTTCTACAGGGTTAGCGTGAGTGGTACAAAGTCAATTTAGAATAATTCATATAAAGAGCACTTCACATGGGGTAGGGTTTCGGAACATTTAACAATGGGAAGACTGACGCTCAACCGGGGGAGGGAGGAGGTGACATGTGCCTATGAAACTATATTCCAGCAGACAGGACAGCGGGGAGAAAATAAGGTAACACATACTGTGTATCTATGTGGCAGAAATATTATTTCTCTACTTCAAGCAGCTGAATGACATGAAAATGAACCATCAGATCGTGAGCATCTCGTCCATTATCTGGATATAAAACATTTTGTGTGAAGATATCCATTTTCATTTTCTCCCAGATCTCTCCCTGAACGTGGTACAGTTAACAACAAATACCCTGGGACATGAATGGCACATATATAGGTTATTGTCAGTGTAACTGTTACTTACCCAGCACTTTCAGGACGATTGACACTGATTTTGAACTGCCAGTGACTGGGATCAACCTCAAGTTGTAAGTTCCATTGTCGGCAGTTGTCACTGATTTCAGGTGGAGAGACACGTCTGGGAGGAATATCTCAGCCCGGTCTCGGTAATCAGGTTTGACAGATACCCCCAGTTCGACCCACACAAGTACTTCATTGGCGCCAAAACGCCAGGTCCCACTCTCCACCTCACCAGACACTGTCACTTTAAACTCAACTGTTTCTCCGACAGCTGCTGTAATGGTGTCTGGTACAGTGACGGTGATTTCTGCTGTAACTGGAGAGAGAGAAAATGCCATCAAGGACTGCGAGGCATCACTGAATACATATCTACACAGTTCGTCCTGGCTGACGCCCTCTCTCTCTCTCTCTCTATTGTAGGGACGTGGTCAGCAAGTTCTCCCTGTCTCTATCGTTAAACATTTACAATAAACTCCCAACTGAGAGCAGGTGAGAAAGTGAGACTCACCCGCACATACACAGCAGCAAAGAGCAACTACCCCGAGCAGTGCTGTCTGCATCCTGGCCTCAGCCTGTGTCCTGGTCTCTGGTCACTGAGCAGCCTGTGTCCTGGTCTCTGGTCACTGAGCAGCCTGTGTCCTGATCTCTGGTCACTGAGCAGCCTGTGTCCTGGTCTCTGGTCACTGAGCAGCCTGTGCTGGTTACACTCAGTCAGTCAGTAGAGTTTTCTCTTCTCCCAGCTCTGCACTTATTGAGCAAATAGGAAGTAGGGAGTGGGTGGGGACTGACTGCAGTGTGGTTCCTGGCCAGTGATATCAAATGTCTCGGGTATTTCAAGTCAGAACAGGGTTTGCACAAAGCCCAGGAGCCTGGACACTGTGACCTGTTAGACAGTAACAAGGCAGCAGTTTGGATCTCTGTTCAGCTTGTTTTAAAGTTAGTTTCTAAAATATAAAATACATTTAATAAACATGATGTTAATCCTTTATTTGATACAGTCCCTGATCCCATCTTTGAAAAGCTTCACAGGATCTACTGTAAAGTATAGTAGTGTCTGTTTGTTTTGTGGCGAAACACTAAACCCAGCAGCCAATTGGGCACAGCAGTGTCCCACACACAGGCAAAGTCATGGTAACTATTGCACTTGATACACAGCCTTTCCTGTCAGGAGAACATTTCAAACTGCTTCACAGGAGTTTTTTACAGTAAATTATAGAATGTGGCAGGCGATCTGGGCACAGTGACACACACTGGCATGAAGTGTACAACCATAACCCTGAACAACAAAAACATTACATTTGTATATTGCCTTTCACGGTGGGAGAACAGACCAAGGTGAAGTGAATGACAGCTCCCTGACTGACCAACAAACGGCTTAATGTCATTATTCAACACAGAAACTACAGGGTTAGAAATCAAATGTGAGTCACTGTTTACCTGTTTACTGTCCTGTAGCTCAGTGGTGAGAGCACTCACCTTACAAGCAAGAGACTAGGTTTGATTCCCGGCAGGTCACAATAAAATCTTGGGCAAGTTTCCTTTCTCGACATGTCTAATAATAATCCCTCAAAAAAAATTGTCATTTTCAATCCACGACTGTTTGTGGGACACTGCTGCGTACAATTGGTTGCCACCCACAAATATACAGTCAATTCTCTTTACAGTTAATTCTGTGAAGCGCATTGAGACGTCTAGAAGACGTGAAAAGCACTATATCCCATGCAGGATGATTATTATGATGAAGCTTTGTGTGATCTTACACTGTGTAACAGCCCCACAGTCTGGCAGATCAGTGCTATTACACAATAATAATAATAATAATCCTTGCATTTGATATCGCCCTTTTCACATCTTATCAACGTTATGCAAATGCCCTGCTGGTCGGTCTTCCCAATTCTTCCCTCCACAGGCTACAGATAATCTAGAATATTGTGTCCTTTACCGTTCCAAACTCCATGACCCCATCTTCCCCATCCTCACCTGTCTCCATTGGCTCTCCATCATTCAGAAGATCCGATTCAAGATACTGGTGTTCACATTTAAAGCCCTTCACAACCTCACCCCACCCTACATCCGTGACCTCCTATCCCCTTACCAACCTGCCCGCCCCCTCCGCTCAGCAGGCTCTGGCCTGTTCCAAGTCTTCTGACCCACACGCCACACAAGTGGCCACTCTCTCCGTCACTCTGCCTTCAACGTCTGGAACTCCATCCCGCAGTCACTCCGCCTCGTTCCCTCCCTGGCCTCCTTCAAGTCTCGCCTCAAGACTCTCCTCTTCGATGGACCCATCGCAACTCTTAATCCCCCTTCCCTCCCCCACCCACCCCCCTGGCCTCAGCTCGGGTCTGATGCAGTAACTGTCCAGAGCCTTGGGACGTCCTTCTGACGTGAAAGACGCTATACAAGTATAATTTTGTTGTTTTGTTGTATATTCTGTAAAGCGCTACCGGACGGTTCAAAGAAGAGAAAAACGCTTTATCCAATGCAAGGATTATTGTTATTGTATTCTGTGAAGCGCTGAGACGTACCAAGATATGGTAAGGTGTTATATCAAATGCTCCAATTATCATTCATCATTTTCCAGCTCTTCTACAATGAAACAACCAGTGATTTCAGCCATTTTAATTCTGTAGCCTGATTATTGATACAATATAAAAATACTAAATGACATTTACAGCGTCTTTTACATCTGGAAGACAACCACAACAAAATTACATTGATACATGTTGGAAGGACGTCCCAAGGTGCTGCACAGTTAGGGATTTGGATCCGAGCTGAGGATCAGGAGGGGTGGAGGGCAGTGAGGTTGGAGGATGGAAGGTGACCGAAGGCATGGTTAAAGAGAGGGTCTTAATTCTGGACTTGAAAGAGGCAAGGGAGAGGGTGAGGACAAGGTCAGTGTCTGTAGAGCAGAGGAACGGACATGTAGGTGAAGCTTTAATAGGTGGCAAAGGTAGTGAGGAAGAAGGCCATGGATAGCTTTAAAGAGAGTTCTCATAGTCAAGCCTGGATTTAATGAAAGCGTGAATAAGGGTTTCAGCACCTGAGGGCAGAGACAGTGGTGAAGGTGGGCAATGTTGTGGAGGTGGGGCAAGGCAGGATGGGTCATGGCACAGATGTAGAGTTTAAAGTACAGTTGAGGGTTGAACAAGACACCAAGGCTCAGTGACGGAGAGAGTAGATCCATGGATAGTGATCACTGGCAGCGCCTGAGGTGAGGAAGTGCTGATGGGAGCCAAGCAAGAGGTCCTCGGTCTTGTTGACGTTCAATTGGAGAAAGTCAGCTCTCAGCCAGGACTTGATGTCTGACAGACAATCCATCAGGACAGCAGTGATCCTGGAGTCGAGGCTGGGGGCAGAGAGATAGAGTTGACCACAGGCCTGTGGATGATATCACACAGCAGGACACCACATTAGAATTACGCTGCCAGAGTTCATGAACACAGAGAAACACTGGGTGATACAAGCTGCCAGACTTGTTGGGGAGATGAATAAGCCGCACATCAGCACTTCGCATCTCCAGTCCTCGCACAGTCAGCCATTCAGCCAATTATCCAGCCATTTTGCCTCTCAGGTCACTGTACAGGGACTGATCGTGTGGCTGTAAAGTCTGTCCAGAGAAGACAGGAAGAGAGTGTCACTAGTGTCACAGGGTGTAACAGTTATCTGAGGGTAAATAATAATAATAATCCTGGCATTTGACGCAGCGCCTTATCATATTGGTAAACAGTTAAAGTGCTTCACAGGAAATACTGTCAAGTGTAGTGACTGTGTGTTTAGTGGGGGAAATGCAGCAACAATTGAGAAAAGCGATGCACTAACAAACAGCAGTGGATTGAGTGACCAAAATATGTATATATTATTTAAGGCATTGTTACCCCCAGAAAGTGATCCACCAATCGACCCCCAAGCAGTTTCTTTGTTACTGCTGGTAAACAGAGGTGTGTGAGTGTGAGTGCATCTGTTTCTGTCTGTGTGTGTTTTTATGGAATAAGAAAACTTCCCTAAGGTTTCGCCCTGACCTGTAGCACCAGGGAATCGAACCCAGGTCTTCTCGTTTGTGAAGCGAGTGCTCTAAGTACTGAACTGCGAGTGCTCTAACCACTGGGCTACAGAACACCACCAGTGTCCCAAGGTGTGGCAGTTATCTGGGGGACAATAGAAATCAAGGAGCCTGGTGTAGAGAGTGTGACGGAGTGACTGTCAGCAGCATGTATACAGTGAGCAACATAGACACACAGCTGACCCCTCTGTGGGCAGCAGATCTCAGCAGAGGGTTGGCAGAGGTCTGGAGGAGGGCACTTTGCCATCCTGGCCACTAATACATGGTGCGGGGCTTAGGACAGAGGCTACAAGAGGATGTTTGGCTTCCCACACAATAAAATATTAATTATCTCTCACCGTGTAGGTGGCATTGGGATCAGAGGCCTCAGTGCGTTCCTGTGTAAGAAAGTGAGACAGTCAATATAGACAAGCAGTAGATAGGAAGAGTTGTGCTGAAGGCACAGAGAGCAACATTAACCTGACTTTGTATTTCACATCTGATTAACAACATCATCATAGATTGTGGTGACAGCACAGAACTGTGTCTGCGTCTGTGCTGGTGCTCGCTCCCCCACTGGAGCTCTCTACTCTAACCCCATTCCCTGTTGTGTTCTATCATGTCTGTTCTGGTGCTCTCTGAGACAGTATCTTAATGAAGGGCGCTATATAAATACACATTATTATTGCTGTGCTGTGTTTGAAGCTAGACTGACACATCAGAGGAGTACTGAGGGAGACAGCAATGTCCATACATTATACAGTAAACATCTGTCTGCCTGTTGTGATGGTTCATGTGGAATGATATAGAACATACAACAAACACACACCATTTAGTCCAACATGTTCATGGAGGTGTTTATATTCCAGCTGTGCCCCACCCCTGCTGTGATCCCCTCTCCTACTCTCTATTCCCTTCTCCCTCATCCATCCAATATGGTTCAACTTAATAACAACAACAAATGTCAGTTACACAGTCTCTTTCATGTCAGGAGGAATGTCCTAAGATACTGTCCTAAGACAGTCTGGGATCTGCACTCGAGCTGGGGATTGGGATCAGGAGGGAGTGGGGGGCAGGGAGAGTCGGGGTAGGAGGGTGACCAAGGGCGGGATTGCTTGAAGAGCAGGTAATTGAGACAGCTCTTGAGAAGGAGGCGAGGGAGACTGAGGGATACAGTTCCAGAGGGTGGTGGCAGAGACGCTAAAGGCCTGTCTGTCTACGGTGTGGCGGGTGAGGCAGGACACATGAAGCAGGCTAGAGCTCTCTGAGGACGGCGTGCACAGTTTCTAGGGGGTTAGGAAATCACAGAGACCAAGGTGAAGAACAGGAACTTGAACTTTAATTTGCTGATGCTTCTTACATCAACCACATCAACTTCCTCGTTCTCTCGTCCCCCTGTGTCCAGCGGTTCCTCCTAATCTCCCTCACTATCTGGCTTTGATGTCCTGTGGCTCAGTGGTTAGAGCACTCTCCTCGCAAGTGACAGAACCTGGGTTCGCTTCGTGGCCAGGGTGAAATGTTAGGGAAGATTCACACATGCGCACACACACGTGCACACACACACAGGCCTCTGTTTTCTTAACAGTGGGTAAGAGCCAGGTTCTTAGTCGATTGGAGGACTAATTTCAGGACTAATCTGTTCAAAAAACTATTTGGTCACTGAACCCACTTCTGTTCGTGGGATGCTGTTGCTCGCAATTGGTTGCTGTGTTTCACCTAAAATATATACAGTGAATTTCCTTACAGTATATCCTGTGAAGCGCTTTCAGACATCTAAAAGATGTTATAAGGAACAGGATTATTATTATCGAGGTTCCTCTTAAAACTGCTAAAACTTTTCACTTCGACTACAGTTTCCTCATTCTCTCTGCCCTCTATGTAAACAAGTTCCCCCTAAACACCCTTATGATCTGCTATCTCAATATATCTCTCAACATCCACCTTATTGAATTTTGCACAGTTTTTAACTCCTCTATCAGAGTTCACACTCCTGGTTCTCATCTTGAAATCCCTGCTCACCCCCATAACAATAATAATCCTTGTCATTGATATAGAACCTTATCATGTTGTTAAGACATCTCAGCACTTCATAGGAAATACTGTAAAGTGTAGTGACTGTGACAGCCAATTGCACACAGCAGGGCCCCACAAATCGTCCTAGATTGAGAGACAAATTATTATTTTAAAAAGTCATTACTACCCCTGGAAAAGCAATCCACCATTTCACTAACAACAACAACAAAATTACACCTTGTATACGTCACAAGGCACAAATGTGTTCCTACTTACTGCTGGTGAACAGAGCACTTGTGTGTGCATGTCTCTGTGAGGAAACGTGCCTAAGGTTTCGCCCTGACCTGCCTGGGTATCGAACCCACTTGTGAGGCAAGTGCTCTAATCACTGAGCTACAGGATCCACAAACAGAGCCAGAAGGCGAGTGAGTGAGAGACATGCGGAGAAGCTGTAGAGGTCTGGATCTTGTCAGGAGAAGAATAGCACTAACCTGGGGCCTGGCTGAGAATGAAACATTCTCATAGGTCACTGCTGAGCTCTGAGCAGTTGGGGTGGAGCTTTCTGCAGGAAGATTGGGGAGAATGGGAGCAGGGTTAGGAGGAGAATTCATTCCTCTTACAATTGTGTTTATCATTAATATTACTGTAATAGTCCTTTAACAAACGGGAGGCAGGAACTTACCGGCTTGTTTTCTCAGAGACAGACGTCTTTTATAGACGAATAATGACATTATAGCGATTAGAATTAGGATTAGAATCACAGCCACTGGCACACCAACACTAATCCCCAAATCGACGGCCACACTGGGATTGTTTACGTGATCTGTTTAGTGAGGAAATTATTTGATATAAATGAGTATGTGGGAAGACACTCAATTATCAGCTTTTTCTGCTTTAGTTTAAATAAAACATGGAAATCAGGGAAGATATAATATATATAATACAGTACAACTTTACATTGGTACAGTTCCAGCTCTAGTCTTCACATCATGCTCAACAGTACAGGCTGGGAACCCGAGTTGCGCGTGTGAGGTGAGAGGTGTGAGGATGGGAAAGATCATTGAAAGCCAGACAGAGAGATAGGACTTCAGACAAAAGCTTGAATGAGCTAAGGGAGGGAACAAGTGGCAGTTACAGAGATGGGGCCAAAACGGCTGAACGACCATCAGACATTGGGGGGGGGGATGGACTTTTTCCCAGTGGGTGTCCTCCTTGACCTGTCTGCTGCGTTCGACACAGTCGATCACACCATCCTCCTCCAACGTCTTTCCTCAACCTTCAAGGCACAGTCCTTGACTGGTTCCATTCCTACCTGACCCACCGTTTACACTTTGTATCTTCCAATGGTTTTTCCTCAAACCCCCGCACAGTTTCTCACGGCGTCCCTCAGGGCTCTGTCCTCGGCTCCCTCCTTTTCACCATTTATACGCTCCCTCTGGGCGATGTCATCCGCAAACATGGGGTAAATTTCCACATGTATGCGGACGACACCCAGCTGTACCTTTCTGCCTCATCCCTCAACCCCCAGACCATCGATGTTCTGACAGCATGTCTGTCCGACATCGAGTCCTGGACGAGTGAAAACTTCCTGCAATTGAACGTGAGTAAGACCGAGGCCCTCCTGATCGGCTCAAGCCAGCGCCTCCGCACATCGGGCGCTGCCAGCCTCAACATGCAAGGCTGTACTCTCCACCTCACAAAGCCAGTCAGGAACCTCGGCATCATGTTCGACCAAAAACTCTCCTTCCTCCCCCACATCCGTGCCTTGACCGGCACCGCTTACTTCCACCTGCGCAACATTGCCAGGCTCCGCAATTATCTTACCCCCCACGCTGCTGAAACACTCATGCACGCGTACATCACCTCAAGGCTGAACTACGGAAACTCTCTCCTCGTCGGCCTCCCCAGTTCCTCCAATCACAGGCTTCAGGTCATCCAAAACTCTGCTGCCCGTGTATTATCCCGCACCCGCCTCCGCGACCATATAACCCCCATCCTCGCCCATCTCCATTGGCTCCCCATCCTCCAGAGGATCGAGTTCAAGATCCTCGTCCTCACCTTCAAGGTCTTACATGGCCTTGCCCCGCCCTATTTAACCAATTTACTCTCCCCCTACAAGCCCACCCGGACCCTCCGTTCAGCAGGACTTGGCCTGCTCCAAGCCCCCCGCCCGAACCGCCCCACCATTGGAGGCCGGGCCTTCAGTTTTTCTGCTCCGACCCTGTGGAATTCCATCCCCCAATCCCTCCGTCTCGTTTCTTCTCTTTCCTCTTTCAAGGCCGGTTTGAAGACTTTCCTCTTCGACCGTGACTTTTCTTCCACCCCGAATTTTTCGACCTCCCCTATGTGTTTCACCCCTCCCCGTACACTCCCCTCCCAGCTCGGGTCACACGCCTCCTGTGCAGCGCCTTGGGATGTTCTCCCGACGTGAAAGGCGCTTTACAAGTGTAATTTGTTGTTGTGTTGTTGTTGTTGTCTGACATATGAGAAACCATCACAGTGATTAAGAGGCACCAAACCAAGCACATAATCCACCTACACATAGAAATCCCAGAGATAGATATTGGAATGGATTGCACACCCTCTCTCTCTCTCTCTGGAGGGACTGCTGATTCCAGGAAGTATTAGGCGCTGGTTGGCGAGAGTCAAGGCTTGAGGGGAGCACACATTGTGCATTATGGTAACTGCTGGAGTCTAACCAGCTAAACTTGTGGTTTCCAACCTTTTTTTTTGCTGCGACCCAAATTAGCCACCAACAGGTCCTTCCGACTCTTAGGGTGCAACATCGCGACCGAAGTGAAGCTCAGCCAAGACGATATCTCTGTCTCTTTTGTGGACTCAGCGCAACTCGTAAGTATGGTCTTTCATAGAAATTGGACGGTGGTGTCGCCACGGACACTTTTCAGCACTAAAAAAGCATTGTCAGCGTTTAAAAAACAACAAAAAATTTCTAATGATCCTTCATGACCCTGATTTGGATTGGGACCCGAGGTTGGGAACCACTGAGCTAAACCCACATAGCTTGCCATTGATATCTCTGTCTGGCAAGATTTCAGTGCCTCGGGACATCCTCCTTACGTGAAAAGCATTCTCTCACTGTAATATTTTTGTTGTTGTTGTTTCCCGCCGCTGCTCCAGCTAGGACCACCCTACACATTAGGACTTTGACTTGCAGGATTAACAGCAGCTGAGTGGGAAGATTCCCTTCCACCAGTGACTGGTCTGTTCAACCAAGGCCTGCTGGTGAGCCAGGCTGGGCTGTGCTGCCATCAGCAGAGAGAGCTCTGCAATACAAAACACCTGGCTCAGGAACTGGCACAGACGTCTGGCTCGATTCTCATATTCTGCTGCCAAAACATGTCACCTTGAGGCCTTTTCAGTTTACGATATGATACAAGATGTGAAAGAGCTCAAATCAAGGCGAGTTTCTCCTGAGACCCCACACCCAGACCAAGTTTGGAAGCCACCCCAGTGGCTTCCAAACTTGAAATACAGACGCCTGCCCTGACTCAGCTAAATTTTTGTTGCTCCCCCCCCCCCCACTCCACCTTCACATTGAATAATTTTTGCAAATGATAACAGCAAATTCAATATTTTCTTTACCTGTGTTATTAAATATCAACAAAAAACATTAATTTGTTAGAACACTAACAAATTCACAGTTTGGAAACCACTGGTATACACTATAAATAACTTATTGATAAACTGGTGAGTTAATGCAGATATCACCTCAGTGATTTGTCATTTACAAGATCAGGCTGTTCAAGGTACAAAGCCAAGAGCTGAGGGAACAGTGCAGTACATCACTCACCCTTTAACATGACATTCAGTGTTGTCTCTTTGTCTCTTAAGGTAACGCTGTTATGAGCTTGACAAGTGTAAATCCCAAGATTAGTCTGGGTTATTTTATCAATGGTGAACTTTGGAGTTGTGTGTGACAAAATAGTGCCATTAAATCTCCATTTATACTGAGCTTCTGGGTGTGACGGAGCAGAACAAGACAATGTAACAGTGTCTCCAAGTTCTGCTGGGTGTGTCCCAGCGATTGTCAGCTCAGGGACGTCTGGTCCATCTGCAACAGAAGCAAGAATGGCTTCTTTATTACCAGTGAACGTAAAGCATAACATTGAAGTCTTATTGTGAGAGGTGGCTGATAATTACAGGCAATGTTCAGTGTATGGCTGCCAGACTGAGAGCTAAGGGTGTTCCTTGCCTCACACCGATACGTTCCAACATCCTTCCTAGTCACATTGATGATGGTCAGGGTGTCATTATCCACAGCGATTGTGATCCTGTCACTGCTGTGGAGAGCTTGCTCACCTTTAAACCACAACTGGGACTCAACAGTGCCAGTGACAGCACATGCCATAGTCACAGTGTCAGTGTATTCTATTGGTTTGGGATTGTTAGCTGTTATGGTGACACTGGTGATTTTTTCTGTAAATAGAATGATAATAGAATCATACAATTATTAACCAATTGTTATCCTGAACTAGGGAAATTCACTCTCAGGTCAGGGTGATTTACAGCCTCCATCCCCTCTTTCAAAGTCACCTCAACACGTACCTCTTTGTCAAGATTATCCCCCTCCCAGCGAAGTACATACACCCTCATCCCCAGTACCAGGCTTATCCGGTGAAACTATTTGGGATGTCCTCCTGACTAAACCAAAAGGCAATTTAGAAACCCATCACCATGATTAAAAGCCACCAAACCAGGAGGAGAATGCATGCATCCCACCTACACATGGAAATTCCCAGAGATAGATTATTTGAATGTAATGTGCTGCCTAGAATGTGCGTTGGGGTAACTACCGGAATCTGACCAGGTAAACCAACATGGCTTAGCCAAGCTACACAGCTTTCCCGCTGCTTCTCAAGCCAGGACCATGTTTCCCATTAGCACCTTGGCTTGCAGGATTAACAGCAGCTGAGTGGGAGGATTCCCTTCCACTGATGACTGGTCTGTCCTTCCAGGTCCTGGAGATCAAACCCAGGTCTCCAGCTTGTGAGATGAGTGCTTCCCGCTATTGTGAAGCTCTGATATGCCGTCTGGCATGGAGGGCCCTATATAAATCCAAGTTTTGTTGTTGAGCTACAGGACTCCATTTAATAACACTAATAATCCTTGAATTTGATATAGTCCATCTGCTCTCGTGTTAGAAAATATCAGTATTATTCGATACTGTTGATTATTATTTTGTCTCCGGAATTGGGTGGTAGTTAAAATAGTTGGTTAATTATGAATAGCTGTAGTGAGTTGGTATGCTGACAGTTTGCAGAGTGGTTAGACAAGTAACAAACCACAATGTCTGAGGTGCAAACATCAAAGGTTGTGCTTGCATAGTGGCCAGACACATCAAAACACATTGTCACAGGCAGGATGCTAAAGATAAAGGTGATAATACCAAGACCTCTGAGACGCCATCCAGCGTGGAGGGCGCTATATAAATTGAAGTTGTTGTTGTTGACCATAGGGAAAACTAACTGGTGGCCAAGTGGAAACAGGGTAACACTTATACAAAGCAATACTGTTTAGCACTATAAAGGATAATCCACAATCAGAATTGTCACTTTACAGTATATTCTGTGCACTTTGAGACGTCTAGTAGATGTGAAAAGCGCAATATCAAATACAAGGATTATTATTGTTGTTGTAGTATTTATACTATCTTGTTAAACACTAAAACTGAACCCCATCCCCACCTCTCTCCTCACCTCCCAGCTCCACCTCATGGCTCGTCTCCTAATCAACATCATCAATCTCTACTTATCCACCGGCACTGTTCCCATCCCTCTGAAAACAATTGTCGTCACACCCACCCTGAAAAAACCTTCCCTGGACCTATCCCTCCTCTCCTCCCCATCTCCAACCTTCCATTGCTCTCATGATGTAATGTCCCAGCTTTGCTCATTTCTTTTTTGCCAGTCCCTCTTTGAACTCCTAGAGCACTCACCTCACAAGCTGCAGACCTGGGTTTGATCTCCAGGACCTGGAAGGACAGACCAGTCACTAGTGGAAGGGAATCCTCCCACTCAGCTGCTGTTAATCCTGCAAGCCAAGGTCCTAATGGGAAAGGTGGTCCTGGCTTGAGAAGCAGCGGGAAAGCTTGCTGTGTAGCTTGGCCAAGCTATGTGGGTTTACCTGGTCAAATTCCAGTAGTTACCCCAACGCACATTCTGGGCAGCACATTACATTCAAATAATCTATCTCTGGGAATTTCCATGTGTAGGTGGGATGCGTGCAATTCTCCTCCTGGTTTGGTGGCTTTTAATCATGGTGATGGATTTCGAAATTGCCTTTGGTTTAGCGCCTTTCACGTCAGGAGGACGTCCCAAATAGTTTCACCGGATAAGCCTGGTCCTGGGGATGAGGGTGTGTGTACGACTCTGGGAGGGGGAAAAGTCTTGGCAAAGAGGTACATGTTGAGGTGACCTTGAAAGAGGGAATGGAGGCTGTATGTCACCGTGAACTTCCTAAATTAACAAGGCTAATATTTTGTTCATCAGGTACTTTGTCAAGCTTTGAATAGTCTTATTAATACTCTCAGTTGATCACATGAACTATGTTTGTTTTACATTTGTTCCATATATCCGCATTCACTTTATAGATTGACATATTTCCTGATTTCCTCTAGTTCCGTCCTCCTGACGTGAAAGGCGCTCTATAAATGTAATTTGTTGTTGTGTTGTTGTTCCTAATTTCTTACTCTGTAATCACATGCGCTAGCCACATCAATAATACAGTACTGCATTCATACATATCAATATAATTGTTGTTATAATTGTTGGCACTAGTCTTCATGCATATAATACATGATCCCATCCATTTCATTCTGAGAGTATCTTGAATGCTTTTGGCATTCCTTTTTTTATTTGTCAAACCCAAATACAATGTTGTGGGGTCAGCCTGGCATCTAAACTCCAGAGATAAAGAAACCCGGAAACAGAGACACAGAGAAACCTGGAGACAGAGACACGGACAAACCCAGAAACATAGACACAGAGAAATATAGATACAGAGAAACCCAGAAACATAGACACAGAGAAACATAGACACAGAGACACAGAGAAACAGAGAAACATAGACACAGAGAAACCTGGAGACAGAGACACAGAAAAACGGAGACACAGAGAAACCTGGAGACAGAGACACAGAGAAACCTGGAAACGTAGACACAGAAACATAGACACAGAGAAACCAGGCAACATACAACAACAACAAAATTACATTGATAGAGCATAGACATAGAGAAACATAGACACAGAGGAACCTGGAAACGTAGACATAGAGAAATGGAGAAACATAGACACAGGGGAACATAGACAGAGTGAAACTCAAAAATATAAACACAGAGAAACATAGCAGCAAGAAACAAAGGACACAGGGAAACAGAAATATAGGACACAGAGAAACACAGACACAGAGAAACCCAGAATCATAGACACAGGATTCCATCCCTGATCCCCTCCTCTTCAATCTCTATATGGTACCACAAGGTGATGTCATCCACAGATATAATCAGCTTCCATTCTCAAAAAGCAATTTGCCAAAGTCTAACAAGCGAGGGTTCCTATTTACTGCAAGGTAAAAAGAAGTGTGTGGAGTAAGGAAACTTGCCCAATGTTACACCCTGTCGGGAATCGAACATGGTTCACTTGACATCCAAGAGAAAATACATTTTGCTTTTCATCCTAACCAAATGTGTACGTTCTGCAGTACAGCATTTATAATATAATTCTGGTGTCAATCTAGAATATTCCAGGACAGTATTTTTAACTGGATACTCACTGTCCATATCATCTTCATTAATTGGCAAGCATGCTATCAATAACTTTTCTGCTGTGTTCACCAACATATAACAACAACAAAATTACAACTGTTTAGCGCCTTTCAAGTTGGGAGGACATCCCAAGCCGCTGGACAGTCATTTTTTCCGACCCGAGCTGGGGTCAGGGACAGGGAGGGTGGAGGGAAAAGGTGGCAGTTGGGGTGACCGATGCAACCGTCGAAGAGGAGGGTCTTGATGGGGACTTGCGAGGGGACGAGGCTGAGGGACTGCGGGATGGAGTTCCAGAGGTTGGGGGCAGAGTGACTGATGGCTTGCTTTCCAATGGTGGGGTGGGTGTGTCGGGGTTCTTGGAGCCGGCCGAAGCGGGTTGGTAGGGGATTAGGACGTCGCAGATTGGGGTGGAGCAGGTGGTAGGGGACTAGGAGGTTGCAGATGTAGGGTTGGGCGAGGCCATGGAGGGCTTTGAATGTGAGGAGCAAGTTCTTGAATTGGATCCTCTGGGTGATGGGGAGCAATGGAGTTGGGCAAGGATGGGAGAGATGGTGTCACGGGGTTTGGAGTGATAGGGGACACAATCTGCAGAGTTCTGGATTATCAGCAATCTATTGAGGGCAGAATTGGGAAGGCCAATAAGCACGATATTGGTGTAGTGGAGGTCGGGATGTGATTTACGCGTGAATGAGGGTTTCAGCAGCCTTGGGGGTGAGGTAATGGTGGAGTCGGGCAATATTGTGGAGGGAGGGAAGGCAGAATGGATCATGGCTTGGATGTGGGGAAGGAAAGACAGTTGAGGATCTAACAAGACTCCTAATTCCTGACTGACTTGGTGAGGTTAAGTGTGCAATCATGGAGGTAGCTGCTGCCTGATGCTTATGCTCATGCCTGATGATTAAAACAATTTGCAATTAAATAGTGCCCTTCACACGGGGTAGTGTTTCAAAGAGTTCAACTCCCTGACAAAACACTATAAAGGAAATCTACTTTGAGATGTCCTTCCAAAATGAAAAGTTCTATATATCAAATTGCAAGATCCTTCTTATTATTAATAATCATTTGCCATCGTGGCTCAGTGGTAGCACTCTAACTCTGAGTCAGAAGGTTGTGTCCCACTTCAGGGATTGAAGTCATATTGTCTCAGATGACACTGCAAAGCTGTGCTGAGGTTTGGTTGCACTCTATTTATTGGAAGTGCCGTCCTATGGATGAGATGTTAAACTGAGATCCTGTCGGCCTGTTCAGGTAGATACTAAACAACTCCTGATAAAGAGAAGTGAATTTCTCCTAGTGTCCTGGCCAACAAGCCCCCAAATCAAATCGGTTATTAATTTCATGGCTGTTTGGGGCACATTGCTGTATGTGATTGTGCTGCTGTGTTTGCCTCCAGATACACAATCTCTCCACTTCGTAGGAATGTGATGTACTTTGAGCTGGCCTTCCAGTGTGATAAGGCGCTACACCAAAGGCAAGGATTATTATTATTATTTAATTACAGTTTAAATTGTTATCTAGAGGTAAGTTCTGAATGATGGTCAGCCAGACCAATAATACAGCCATTAATCTTACTTTTCTCAGTATGTTTAAGCATTCTTTTGTAGGAGGCTAATATTTTGTTCCCTGGGTACTTCGTCAAGCTATTTGTGAATATTCCAATTAATATTCCCAGTTGCACTGAAGATTATAGGAACTATGTTTGTTTTACATTGTCACAAATGTCTGCAATCAAATTGTAGATTGATATATTTCCTGATTTTCTTTTTTTTTCACGCAATGAGTTGTTCGAATCTGGAATGCATTGCCTGAAAGAGTGGTGGAGGTTGATTGGATAACTTTAAGAGAGTGGTTATCTGGGGAGGATAAGTTTGCGGGCTTATGCGGAGAGAGCCGGGGAGTGGGATTGACTTTGAATAGCCACATTATTCTACATACATAATACATAATAACAACAACTTGGATGTATATAGCGCCCTGCACCCCGAAAGGAATCTCAGAGCGCTTCCCAATAACGGAGCCCGGGGCCGAGCCAGTGAGAGGGGGAAGTCAGTGACCAAAAGCTTGATCGATAAGAAAGGTGTTTATCCAAGACCTGAGGTAGGAAGAGAGGGGGCAAGATGAAGGAAGTGAAGAAGGGAGTTCCAGAGCCTCGGGGCGTAGTGGCTGAAGGCATGGCAACCGATGGTAGTGCGGAGGATTCGGGGGACAAGGAGGCGGCCAGATCAGGTGGAGCGAATGTAATGGGTGCTGTTGTGAGGAGAGAGGAGGTCAGAGATGTAAGTGTAGCAGAGTGGAGGGATTTAAATACAAGTGTGATGCCTCGGTTCCATACGGGTTCGGGTAGGTGGAGGAGTTGGGAACCATTTGACTGAAGATGTTGATGAGAACCAAAGAGTATGGCTTCTGTCATATCAACATTTAGCGAAAGGAAATTTGCGCTCATCCAGCCCATGATGGCTGACACAACATCAGGGGACTAGGGGGTCGCAAAGTGAGGTGGAAAAATTTAGTTGGGTGTCATCCGCATACACGTAGAAGTATTCCTGTGTCTGTGGATGACATCCCCAAGAGGGAGCATATAAATTAGGAAGAGGAGAGGGCCAAGGATCCTTGGGGTACCTGACAGGTAACTGGGTGAGAGCGGAAGGAAAGGCCGTTTGTGTTGGCGGTTTGTGAGGTAGGACTCAAGCCAGACTCAAACCAGGCGAGTGCGGTCCCACTGATAATACTACATTATTATATATAGTTATACGTATTGGCACTAGTGTTTGTGCCTATGCTGCTTAATCCCATACACTCTATTCTGAAAGTAATTTGAAAGCTTTTGAAAGTGGCAATTTTAGTTAAGGACTCAGTGACTGCCTTAGAAAGGAACGAGGTGGAAGAAGGACTAAAAACCGAATCTATCTGGTTAGAAATGAGGAATAAAAAAGGTGCAGTTACACTGTTAGGGGTATACTATAGACCACCAAATAGTGGGGAGGAGATAGACAAGCAGATCTGCAAGCGTATCACGGAGAAATGCAGAACTAATAGAGTAGTGATAATGGGTGACTTCAACTATCCCAACATAGACTGGCAGAATAGTAGAGTAAAGGGCAAGGAGGGAGAAGAATTCCTGAAGTGTGTGCAGGACAACTTTCTTGATCAGTATGTTTCCAGTCCAACGAGGAAAGAAGCATTGCTGGATCTAGTTTTGGGAAATGAGGTAGGGCAAGTTCAACAGGTTTCTGTAGGTGAGCATCTAGGGAATAGTGACCACAATATCGTTAGATTCAGAATAATTATGGAAAGGGATAAGGAACGATCACAGGTGAGGACACTCAACTGGAAAAGGGCTAATTTCAATGAGTTGAGGTGGGACCTAGCCAAGGTGGATTGGAAAGAAAAATTGGCAGGTAAGACAACTATCGAGCAGTGGGCAGCGTTCAAAGAGGAGATAGTTCAGGCACAGGTCAAAAGCATCCCCACAAAGGTGAAATGTAAGGCATCCAAACCTCCCTGGATGACTAAGGAAATTGGGGCCAAAATAAAACAAAAAAAAGAGGCTTATGATAAGTGTCAGGCTCAAAATTCAGAAGGGAACAAAGCAGAATATAGGAAGTGTAGGATAGAACTAAAAAAGGAAGTTAGAGGGGCAAAGAGACTGCATGAAAAACAATTAGCGAGTAAGATTAAGGGGAACCCTAAGGTTTTTTACCAACATATTAAGAGTAAAAGGTTGGTCAAGGATAGGGTGGGGCCAATTAGGGACCTCGGAGGAAATCTCATTGTGGAGGCAGAGGGCATGGCTGATGTACTGAATGAGTACTTCGCCTCTGTCTTCACAAAAGAAAATGATACAGCCAATGCCATGGTATTAGAGGAGAGGGTAGGAGAAATGGATAGAATAATTATAACCAGAGAGGAAGTGCTAAAAAGGTTGACGTCGCTCAAGGTGGATAAGTCACCTGGTCCGGATGGGATGCACCCTAGGTTACTAAGTGAGGCACGGGAGCAAATAGCAGGGACTCTGGCCACGATCTTTCAATCTTCCTTGGACACAGGGGTCGTGCCAGAGGACTGGAGGATAGCTAATGTTACTCCCTTGTATAAAAAGGGGCAGAAGGACAAGCCTGGTAACTACAGACCAGTCAGTCTAACGTCGGTAGTTGGCAAACTTCTAGAGTCCATAAATCAGGGACAAGGTAGATCTTCACTTAGAAAGATATAGGCTAATAAAGGACAGTCAACATGGATTTGTTAAAGGCAAATCTTGCCTTACAAATCTGATAGAATTTTTTGATGAGGTAACGGAATGGGTGGATAATGGTAGCGCAGTTGATGTAGTTTACATGGACTTTCAAAAGGCATTTGACAAAGTGCCACATGAGAGACTTATTATAAAATTAAAGGCCCATGGCATAAAAGGGACAGTGGCAGCGTGGATCCACAACTGGCTGCGAGACAGAAAGCAGAGAGTTGTAGTGAGCGGCTGTTTTTCAGATTGGAGGGAAGTGAGCAGTGGTGTGCCACAGGGATCAGTTTTGGGACCATTGCTGTTTGTAATCTACATCAATGATCTGGACTTGGGTGTACGGAGTACAGTTTCCAAGTTTGCAGATGACACTAAGTTAGGGAGAATAGTAAACAGTGAGGAGGATAGTAGCCATCTGCAAGAGGATATAGACAAATTGGTAAAGTGGGCAGACACATGGCAGATGAAGTTTAACGCAGAGAAGTGTGAGGTGATGCATTTTGGGAGAAGAAATGAAGGGAGGCAATATAGGCTAGATAGTACAATTTTAAATGGTGTAAAGGAACAGAGAGACCTGGGGATTTGTGTTAGTGACTCGTTGAAGGTGGCAGGACAGGTAGACAAGGCTGTTAAGAAGGCATATGGGATACTAGGCTTTATAAATAGGGGTATAGAGTACAAAAGTCAGGAAGTGCTGACTAACCTCTATAGGACTTTGGTGAGGCCTCAGCTGGAATACTGTGTTCAATTCTGGTCACCACACTACAGAAAGGATGTGAAGGCATTGGAAAGGGTACAACGAAGATTTACTAGGATGGTGCCAGGATTGAGGGACTTCAGCTATGAGGAGAGGCTAGATAGGCTAGGGTTATTCTCTCTGGAGCAGAGAAGATTGAGGGGAGACCTAATAGAGGTTTATAAGATCATGAGGGGTTTCGACAGGGCAAATAGAGAAAAACTATTTCCACTCGTGGGTGAATCTGTGACTCGTGGTCACAGATTTAAAATAGTTTCAAGGCGAAGTAGAGGGGAGCTGAGGAGAAATTTTTTCACTCAGCGAGTTGTTGGAATCTGGAATGCATTGCCTGAAAAGGTGGTGGAGGCTGATTCGATAACAACTTTTAAAAGGGAATTAGATCTTTATTTAGGGAGAACGGGTCTATTAGGCTATGGGGAGCGGGCAGGGCAGTGGGATTGAATCGCTCTTTTCAAAGAGCCGGCACAGACTAGATGGGCCGAATGGCCTCCTTTTGTGCCGTAAAATTCTATGATTCTATGATTCTAAGTCTGGCATTGCTTTCCTTATTTGTCAAACCCCCCAAAAAATTTTTGAGGTCAGCCTGGCATCCAAACTCCAGCAGTTACCCTTTGGGTTCTGATGCCTTGGCGCATGCCTAATGCTCTCCGGAATTAGAAAAAGAGGATGCATCCAACCAGGAAGTGAGTGTGCATTCCATTCCAATACAGTAATTGGGAATTTTCATGTGTAATTGGTGTCATGGAACTGTCAGTCTGATTTAGATCATGGTGTACAGGGTGATGGGTTTCCGCATGTTTCAATACACCCAGCTGACCAAAAGACTTTTCATGTCAAAAGGTCTAAAAGTGTTTCACACGAGAGCAGAGCCCAGACTGCACTACTGCAAACCGTAATTAATTCCTTCTGCAAAACCTAGATTTACCATCAGCGAACACAGAAGTGGTTCCAATGTCCTATTTAATCCTTTCAGAATACCAGCCTCAAAATACCAACCAACCTCTCATCATTTCTTAAACTGTTTGCCTTCACCAAATCTTAAAGATGCTTTCCTATAACGAGCAGTAAGTATAGGATCCAAATTATTAGTTCATTGTTGGATTACTTTTTCAGGGGTAAAAATTCATTCCAAAAATAATACTAATAATTTGATCACTCCACAGGATGAAACCATTGACAAGCTTCTCTGTCCACACACACACACATACACACACACAAACACCTCTGTCTACCCAGTACGTAGTAAGTAGGAACCAGATTGTTGGATTGCTTTTCTGGGGGTAACAATCCATTCAAAAATAACTAATAATAATAATAATTTGGTCATTCAATCCACAGATGTTTGTCGGACGTCTCTGTGCACAATCACCCACAAAACACATACACTTTACAGCATGTTCTATAAAGCGCTTTGAGACGTTGTGAAGACATGATAAGGCCTTTTATTATAATCTATTCTATGATCATTCCCAATTCACATCTGTTGAGATTGATTGTCATACATTAACACCAATAATGATACAGTTCACCCGAGTGTAAATTAATTTTCTTGACTTTCGTATTCTTGGTGATGATTCATGATTTGAACAAAATGATTGTAACTCAATGAGCCCAACATTAGCCCATGGTCTGGGCTGACACACCATTGCAGTGTTGGGGAGTTTCACAATTATCAGAGTTCCTAAATATCTGGATTAAACTACAGACTGCTCTGTCTGTCCAGATGGAATTTAAAGATCCCACAGCACTGTTTAGAAAGAGAAGGGAATTTCTCTGGTGTCCCAACCAAGAATCCCCCAAATAAAATTGGTCTCTTGATTCATGCTGTTTGCAGATGTCACTGTTTTCAAAGTGGCTGGCATATGGCGTATAAATTTCACCCACAAATATACAGTCAATTCACTTTACAATGAAGTGCTTTGAGACATCGATTAGATGTGAAAAACTCTATATCAAAATACTAGGAGTATTATTTTTAGAAATATACAGCAACCACATTTTACAATAAATCCTATGAAGCATTGTGAAATGTCTCAATGACTTGATAAGACATTATATAAAATGCAAGGAGTATTTAGTGCATTATAAGGACAACACAGGCCAAATGGTCTCCTTCTGTGCTGTAATATTCTATGATCCAGTAATGTTCTTTGAACAGTAGAATAGAATGGACAAATAGGAAACTGCTTTTTAATAATAATGCTTGCATTTGATACAGCAGCTAATGACATTGTTGTGCCTTCTCAAAGCACACCATGGAGTAAATAGATTGGGTATTTTATAATAATCCGTCAAAAAAAACCCACAATACTATAATAAAAATTGGACATTTCAATCCATGACTGTTTGTGGGACACGGCTGTGCGCAATTGGCTAAGGAGTTTCACCACAAATGTACAGTCAATTCACATTACAGTATATTTTGTGAAGCGCTTTAGACGTCGATACGTTGTGAAAATGCTATATCAAATACAAGGATTCTTCTTATTTTGTGGGTGAAACACAGCAGCCAATTGCGCACAGCAGTGTCCAACACACTTTCAAGGATTGATTTGGAGGCAATCACCAACAAGTGGGTTCCTATTTACTGCTAGGTAAACAGTGGTGTTTATGTGTAATAAGAACATTTACCTAAGGTATCCCCTCACCCAGAAATCAAAACCATGTTCTCGAACTTGTCAAATTGCAAATAATGGTACTTATTAAAGATATGTGGCCACATGTGTCAAAAGCACTAAATTTCACTACTATAATTAAATGCCTTTGAGAGAGAAACTAGGAAAATAACTCATACTGTACTGTATATCGATATGGCAGAAACATTATTTCTCTACTTTAAGCAGCTGAATGACATGAAATTGAACCATCAGATCATGAGCAGCTCATCCAGTTGTCTGGATATAAAACATTTTGTTTGAACATGTGAATATGAGTCTTCTCCCTAAACATGGTGACCAGGTTAGCGACAAATACCCTGGAACATGAATGGCACATAGATAGGTTATTGTTAAACAGAACTGTTACTGTACTTACCCAGCACTGTCAGGGTGATTTTCGCTGATGCCTTTTGGTTAGTGGCTAAGGTCATGCTTACTGTGTACTCTCCAGCGTCAGTATAATTCACAGATTTTAGCTGGAGAGACCTAGTGGGGAGTAACACAGCCCGGTCTTGGTAAATCGGGTTTACACTTCCACCTCCATTTGGAAACCAGTTAAGAACAAGCGCAGTCCCGAAACTCCAGTCACCATTCGTCACCTCACCAGACGGTTTCACTGTAAGCTCAGCTGTACTCCCGACAAGGGCTGTAATGGGATTGTGTGGGACAGTGATGGTGAACTGGGCTGTAACTGGAGGGAGAGAAGATCACATTAAGGACAGCGAGGCATCGGCTGCATACACATCTACACAGTCCGTCCTGACTCTCTCTCTCTATTGTAGGGACGTGGTCAGCAACTTCTCCCTGTCTCTATCGTTAAATCATCTTCAATAAACTCCCAACTGAGAACAGGTGAGAAAGTGAGACTCACCCGCACATACACAGCAGCAAAGGGCAACTACCCCGAGCAGTGCTGTCTGCATCCTGGCCTCAGCCTGTGTCCTGGTCTCTGGTCACTGAGCAGCCTGTGTCCTGGTCTCTGGTCACTGAGCAGCCTGTGCTGGTTACACTCAGTCAGTCAGTAGAGTTTTCTCTTCTCCCAGCTCTGCACTTATTGAGCAAATAGGAAGTAGGGAGTGGGTGGGGACTGACTGCAGTGTGGTTCCTGGCCAATTATATCAAATGTCTCGGGTATTTCAAGTCAGAACAGGGTTTGCACAAAGCCCAGGAGCCTGGACACTGTGACCTGTTAGACAGTAACAAGGCAGCAGTTTGGATCTTTGTGCATCTAGTTTTAAATTAGTTTCTAAAATAAATATTGACACTAATGATAATGAGAATAATAATCTTTGTACAGTATTTTACACAGATCCTTATCATGTGGTCAACATGGCTCAAAGCTCTGGAACTCTACCCCATCTGAAGGGCGCTATACAGCATGATAGAAAGAGGCAGTTTATACAAAGTCGGTCATGTCAGGAGAACATCTCAAAGTGCGTTACACGATGTTTTACTATCAAGTGTAGTGACTGTGTATTTAGCAGGTGAATGTGGCAGCTGGTTTAGACGCAGTGACATCCCACACACAGCTGTGAAGCGAACGACCAAAACCATGAGGTGAATGGCAGCTCCCTGACTGCCCAACAAAGGTCTGAATGTCATTGATCAAGACAGAAACCACAGGGTTAGAAACCCAATGTGAGTTGGTGTTTAGCTGTGAGTTCACAATGACAGGATCTCAATGATCACATCAAGCTGTGGGTGAGTTACAGTGTAACAGCCCCACCGTCTGGCAGAGCAGCGCTATTACACAATGACAATTAGCTGCTTCAAGAGGGAAGGTTGAGCTGGGCACAAGATCACAAGGTTAGTTTGGAGACAGAAAGGCCTTTTGGTGTCTGATCTCATCCCTTCAGATATGAAGCAGGCGGAGCAGAGGGAGTGGATAGTAATGGGTTAGGAGGTTACAGAGGGTAGGGGGGAGCAAGGCCATGGAGGGCTTTCAAGGTAAACTGCAGCTCTTCCCACACTGTGATTCTTCACTGCTGATTGCTAGTCAATACTGCAACATCTATTGGACGTTTAAATGATGTGAAAGAAGGTTTTTTTTATTATCTCAAAGCATAAGACTCACAGCAACAAGAATGACATTCGCTAACAATGTTGTATTTTATGGATCACATTTGCATCAATAACCAATGATCTGGAATATACAAAGCATAACATACTATAGATAAAGCTACAAGATGATAGAAGGTTCAATGAGATTATACTGTATTTAGCATTATAATGTAATTTATTGCCAACGATTAG
Organism: Hydrolagus colliei; assembly: GCA_035084275.1. Taxonomy (NCBI): domain Eukaryota; kingdom Metazoa; phylum Chordata; class Chondrichthyes; order Chimaeriformes; family Chimaeridae; genus Hydrolagus; species Hydrolagus colliei. Next base: position 1,558,673 of record CM068779.1, read on the forward strand.
GAGGTATCAAATGAATTATGTAAGGGGCAACAGCGTCAACCTGTCTCAGTTGGTTGCACTCTCAGCTCTGAGTCACAAGGTTGTTCGTTCATCACTGCACATCAGGAAATGCTTCAAAAATTCCTTCAATCAAACCAATAATACTGTAATTTGGTCACTTTAATCCACGACTGTTTGTGGGACACTGCTACACACAATTGGCTGCCGCGCTTCACCCACAAAATATATTGTCAATTCACTTTATTCTGTGGACTCCTTTGAGAAGTCTTGAAGATATGATAAGGCACTACTGTATATCAAATGCAAGGACTGTTATTACTGTAACACACATAGTCTAGGTTGACATTCTAGTGCAGTGCTGGGGTGTGCTGCTTTGTTGGAGGTGCTGTCCTTCAGATGAGCATTTGTGTTCTGTGTGTGTGATCGAAAGGTACTGTAAAGTTAATGTATATTGGTCTCTTTCCCTGAGATGTGCTGTAGGCGTTTGCTTGCAGAAGCAGTAATTAATTAAGCTGCTGGTTAATGCTGTTCAAGGAGCTATACACTGCCTTCGAATGACTGTTGAACCTTTTGATATCATTCGCCCTTTACTCAACAGACAATATGCAAATAAACTATGATAAGGTTTGGATTTTCCATTAAGTTCATGAAAGTGCAATGTGAAATGCTTCCTCAGTGACAGAGATCGAGCAATCTAAATCTCTGCTCAAAGGTTAGTATCAAACTAGAGTTTTTCTTCTTTTAAATCATGATTAACAACAACAAAATGACATTTGTAAAGCGCCTTTTACGCCAGGAGGATGTCCCCAGGCGCTGAATGGATCATCTGGATGTAATCGTAGATGCAGGGTTGGAATGAGGGAGGGCAGAAGGGCTGAAGGCTCGGTCAAACAGGAGGGTCTTGGGTCATGCCTTGAAGGAGGCCATAGAGGGAGCAAAGCCAAGGAATTGTGGGATGGAGTTACAAAGAGTAGGGGCATGGAAGCTGAAAGCCTATCTGCTGGTGATAGGGCAGGTCGGGTGGGACACATGGAGCAGGCTGAACGGAGGCTGTTGAGAGGAGGGATTTGGGAGGTTGGCAGATTATTGCAGGTTAGCAGGTCAGAGAGTTGGGATGGGGTAAGGCCGTGGAGGGTCTTGAAAGTGAGGATGAGGATTTTGGAATTCTATCCTCTGAGAGATAGGGAGCCAGTTAAAATGTATAGATTCATACAAAAATATAAAATGTACATATTCAAATGTATCTTGGGACAGTCTTCAGCATCAAGGCGGGATGGGCAAAGTGCTTAACACACGTCCTTTGTTTTTCCTCATGTAGTTTAAGTCCATTCAGAGAAACTATTTCCTCTGGTGGGGAATTCAGATCAAAGGGGAGCATCATCTTATAATGAGAGCCAGGCCAATTTAAGAGTTGAAATCAAGAGCAATTTTTCATCCAAATCACAGTGGGAATCTGGAACTTTCCATTGCCCCCAATTGGCTGTGGATTATGGCCGTGGATCCCTTCACATTGTCCAGACTGAGGTGGATAGGTGTTTGTGAGGTCAGGGTGGCAAGGAATATGGGGCAAAGGTGAGATCATTGGAGTTGAGGTACTGATCAGCCTTAAAGAATGGCGGAACAAACTCGAGGGGCTGAATGGCCTCTTTCAGTTCTAGATCCTCACTCTTGTGTTCAAATCCATCCACTCCTCTGCACCCTGTAACCTACAGTCTACCCGCTGCCTCCATTCTGCTGGGTCCAGCTTCCTCCTTGTCCAATCCATCATCCATCATCAGCAGCCGTGCTTTCAGCCATGACACCCTGAAACTCAGAAACTCCTTCCCTCAATCTCTTCGCCTTACCCCCTCCTTTTCCACCTTCAGGTCGCGCTTGAAGACCATTTTCTTCGACCGCAGTTACGGTCACCTTCCTCCCTCCCCTTGTTCAGCCTCGTGCTCTGCCATTGTGAAGTGCTCTGAGTCGCAGTCTAGTGTGGAGGGTGCTATATAAATGCAAGTTGTTGTTGTTGTTCGTACGTTCTTGTGTTCCTCCGATGAATATTTATTTACGTATAACAGCTAGACGATTTACAAAAACAGTTAATTCTTCAGCAAAAATCAGCATTTACAATGATTTCCATCTACATAGCAGGAGAGCGATAGTTACGTAACTGTTAGTTATTGGACAGTTATTACACTAAAGAGAAACATACACAGCACTGGAGAAGGAACATTGAACAATATTAAATAACTCAATGCCATTAGCCAGGTGACTATGTGTTTGTTCAGGGGGACATTAAAGATCCAAAGGAATGACTTGACAACAAGAGAATGTTAGGGTTAGGGTATTCTAGAGTTATTCTCCCAGTTCTCTAGCCATTAATTCCCCCAATTAAAATAAAAAGGGGCTTTGTTTCCTGGCTGTGTGTGGGACATTGCCGCTGCAATTGGGCTGCTGTGTTTACCGACAAATACACAGTCACAGTGAACTCCTGGGGTTCAGTTCTGGGGGGCGTCCTCCCCATGTGGCTACCAAACCAAGGATTATATTATTATTATTATTTACCTGGATCAGGTACTTGTGGTAATTCCTGTTGGAAAGTGAAGAAAGATGATATTGTTATGTGTCGTTGCTTTATTGTACATCACTGCAGACAATTGAAAGCCGTTAAATCTGCACTGACAACCCCTCCTAAAGCTAAAGTTCTAATCCTAATGTGTGATCTTCCCCCATACCCTTCACATGTATCAGCTTCCAACACTTGTCCAGTTCACTTCCATGCACAGTTGTGGTCCTAAACATTGCTTGCTGCTCCCTACCTCTGCCACCCTCTGACCCCATATCAACCTCTTCCACCTCTCAGCTGCTGTGGCCAGCTTCACGTCTCCCGCCCGGCCCACCTCAGCATCACTGGTCAGGCCTTCAGCCTCTATACCCACAGCCTTTGGAACCCCAATCCCACATTCCCTTCACCGCACTCCCTTCCATGACTCCTTCAAGGCAGGTCTCAACATCCCTCCTCTTTAACCTTTAAGCCTTTGGCCACCTTCTCGGAGACGTCCCAAAGCGCTTATGGGGAGATATAATAAAGGTGGTCAAAATGATGAAAGGGTTTGATAGGGTGAACAGGGAGAAACTGTTTCCACTGGTAGGTGGGTTGGTGACCAGAGGATACAGATTTATAATAGCTGCCAAAGTAACCAGAGGGGAGGTGAGGAGAAATGCTTTCACACCACGAGTTGTTCAGATCTAGAATCCACTGCCTGAAAGGCTGGTGCAAGGAGATTCTATAGCAAATTTTAAGAGAGAAATCGATAAATATTTGGGAAGGACAAGTTTGCAGGGCAATGGGGAGAGAGGGTTTAAGTTGGACAGCTCTTTCGAAGAGCCAGCAAGGACACAGTGGGCTGAACTTTCCTTTTCCACCGTGCCTTCTGTTCCCCCCCTAATTCTTCGACCTCCCCTACGTTTCTTACCCCCTACCGAACACTCTCCTCCCAGCTCGGGTCACAAGCTTCCTGTGCAGCGCCTTGGGACGTCCTCCTGACGTGAAAGGCGCTCTATAAGTGCAATTTGTTGTTGTTGTTGAATGGCCTCCTACTGCGCTGTAGAATTGTATGATTGTAATTATTTGACTTACGTTGTCCGTTCGTCTTTGCATCTCAATGCCGGGCTGATGTGGTCTGTGAACAACATCTGTAAGAATAGGTGTGAAAAGGCTTGTGTGTAACTGATACTGCACCAGAGTACATTTGCTGATGTGTGTTATTCTGCTCTATTGCACAGAGTTTAGCAAACGTGCAACTGATATAGAAATCAACATTATTTCAAATTTGAAATGATCAATTTATTTACTTGTTTTGAAGGAAATATTATCCTCTGGAAAAGCAATCCTCTGATCGACTTAACAGCCAGATTCCCACTTACTGCCAGGTAAACGGAGGCATGGAGTAAATATAAAATGTAATATAAATGTAAATTATTGACAGACAAGAAGCCAATCTAGTAAAGAGTGATCTGTACTGGAGAGATAATTCCTCACTCTACTTCACTTAGCTAGTCAGGAATCTTGGCGTCATGTTTGACTCTCAATTATCCTTTCTAACTCACATCCATGCCATGACCTGCTCTGCCTTCCCCCACCTCACAACACTCTCTGCCACTGCCTCACTCCTCATGCTGCTGAAACCCTCCTTCCCTCATTACCTCATTCCCTCTCTCCTTCCCTCCCTCCCTCTCATTCTCTGTCTCTCCCTCCTTCACGTACAAAACACACAGTCGCCACACTTTACAGTCCATCCCTGAAGCGCTTTGAGAGTCTTGTCGAGGGTGTGCTAAGGCACCATGTCAAATGTAAGGATTATTATGACTATTATTATCTACCCTTTGAGTTCAGAAGGTTGAGGATCGATCTATAATGGGAATGGGTGGGGTAGCTACAGAGAAACTATTTCCTTATTCATTATCATCTTGAAATAAGGAGTCCTGTAGTCCAGGGAATGGAATTTGATTCCTGGGCTGCACAGGACAGGGTGAAACCTTAGGTAAATTTCCTTAGTCTGCACAGACACACACATACAGACACACACACACACAAGCCTCTGTTTACCCAGCAGTAAGTAGGAATCTGGTTGTTAGTCGATTGGCGGATTGCTTTCTGGGGGGTAACTCAATGCACAATTGTTTTGTGGGACGTGACCGTCCGCAGTTGTCTGCCGTGATTTGCCCTCAAAACACACACGGTCACTTCACCACTACACTTTACGCCAGATAATAATCGCTCAAAATAAAACAATAATAAATTGGGTATTTTAACCCACAACTGTTTGTGGGACGCTGCTGTGTGCAATTGGCTGCCGCAATTCGCCCACAAGTATACGGTCAATTCACTTTACAGTATATTCTGTGAAGCGCTTTGAGAAGTCTCTCCTTTCCTACTCTCCTGCTCCCTGCCCCTACCCCTACCCATCCCCCCTGCTCGGGTCCCAACCTGACTGTTCAGCGCCTTGGGACGTCCTCCCGACGTGAAAGGCGCTCTATAAATTTAATTTTGTTGTTGTTGTATTCACATGTTAATCACATGTTCTACCTTCCCATACACCCCGCCCCCCACCCAACATCACCATCTACTCGTGTCCAATCTCTGACCATCCAGTGCCTTGAGATTTCCTCCTGATGTGAAATGCATTGTGTAAATATAATTTTGTATAAGGTAGAACAGAAGGCAGATCTCTCTAGTCGACAACAACAAAGTTACACTTGTATAGCACATTACAGTCAGGAGGACGTCCCAAGGCGCTGGACAGTCATTGTTTCAGATCCGAGCTGGGGTCGGGAACGGGGAGGGTGGAGGGAAGGGTGGGTAATTGGGATGACGGATGGGACCATTGGAGAGGAGGGTCTGAAGCCGGGATTTGAAGGATGCCAGGGTGGGGCCGAGGTGGAGGGATTGCGGGATAGAGTTCCAGAGTGGCTGGACGGGCGGGTCGGGCGGGAGATATGGAGCAGCCTGGAGCCAGCTGAGCGGAGGAGTTGGGCAGATTGGTAGGGGGTTAAGAGGTCACAGGGATAGGGTGAGGGCTTTGAATGTGAAGAAGCGGGTTAGGACTTGGTCACAGAGATTGGAGTGACAGGATGGTGACCTGATCACAGGTGGTTTATCTCAAACAGAGCAAAGGTGAACCTTAACACACAGAGAGAACAGTGGTGTGTGTTGGGGTTGAGCAGAGATGCTGTTTGTTTGGGGAAATGGATGTTGACTTCAATCAATAGACACTTTTGTGACAAAATACAGAATTTCCAGATGTGAGTCTTGGCTTTGACAGACTCGAGTAATTAAACATCACTTTCTCTCTTCAGTGAGTTGTGGTTCAACATTTCTCCAACATACCTATCAAGCTGCTGTAGTCTGGTGAAGATGGTTGTCGTAATTCCTGTTAAAGTGAAGAGAGAACTTGTTTAGTTGCCTTTTCTTTCTAAAAACATAGACAATTAGGCACATCAGGCTTTTGCTAGTAATCACACCCCTACTAACCCCAACACTGAAACCACTTCACCTAATTCTATTACTTCCCAATACATCCCAATACCAATTTCATGCTGCTTGCTTCATTTGTGTCTGTGGAAAAATGTGTGGTACAGACATGGAATCCTGTAGCTCAGTGATTAGAGCGCTCGCCTTACAAGCGAGAGGACCTGGTTTTGGTCAAAGCAGGACCAAACATTGGGCAAGTTTCCTTACTCCACACGCCTCTGTTTACCCAGCAGTAACCTGGTACAGTAAAAGCTTGTTTCTCCGGCATCCTCGGGACCTGCCCAGTGCTGGTTAATTAAATATGCCGGACATTCGAGCGGCAAGTTGCTGAGAATCCTACACAAAAAATTAACTCATTTTAAAACATACCATATTAATAATAGACTGAACTAATAACAGGATATTGTATGGGTACTTACCAATAAAGCATTCTAGCACACTCGGTAAAATGATCGGTAAAATAAAAACTCCAGCTTTCGTTAAGTTTAATAATTGCGCATGCGTACGCATTGCACGCATGCGCAAAGTGAGCATACCGCGAGTGTCCCGGATGGCTCCGGTATGAGATACGTTTGCTGGAATGGTGAATTGCATTGGGAGGTACCGGTTGGGGTTGAGTTGGTTGGGTGACTCTATATTTTGTGGGTGAAACGTAACAGCCATTTGTGCACAGCTGTGTCCCACAGATAGTCATGGCCTGTGTGACCCAATGTGTATTCATAATAATTTTCAAATTAGCCCTTCACTTTCTGGCTGTAGGTGGGACATTGCTTATTTATTATTATGTCCCAATGAATGAATTAAACCGTCTCACCTCATATTGATTTTCGTCGCCATTATTCTGTAACTACATGAGATATAAAGAAATGTTAAGTTTTTAGAACATAATTATTTTAAGGCAGTTGATTATCCAGTGAATAGTTTGAGTCAGTTAGTGAGCTTCGGTAGAGCTGTTCACATCATGCCAGAAAGAGTGAGATGGAATCATACAACAACTTGCTCTTATATAGCGCCCTCCACGCTGAGTAGTGTCCCAGAACACTTAACTGGAGTACAGCCTGACCCCGAGCAGGGGGAAGGCGCGGAGGATATGGGGAGCACCACCACGGTTGAAGAGGAAGGTTTTCAGCCAGGACTTCAAATGTGGGAGAGAGGGAGCAAGGCGGATTGAGGGGGAGAGTGTTCAAGAGTCTTGGGGCGTAATGGTGGGAAGCATGACCTCCGCTGGTGAGGTGGAGGGTGAAGGATTAGCGGACGAGCAGGAGCTGGTGCCAGTCGAGTAGCACCAGGTATGGGATTGGGGAGTGAGAAGCTCGGAGAGATCGATAGGTGCTGTTCGGTGATGAGGAGCCAGTGGAGTCAGAATTGGTGAGATGTGGGAACACAATTTAGTCTGGGTTAGTAGTTGGGCGGCAAAGTTCTGAATGAGCTGGATCTTGTGGAGCTGGGGAGACTGGTGAGGAGTGTGTTTAGAGAGATATGCATAAGGCTTTTGGCTGCATTTGGGCTAAGGTACAATGGGGCGGAGGTGGAAGAAGATGGTCCTGGTCAGAGACCGAATGTGTGGGAGGAAGGACAACTTCTGGGGACAGCTTCTGGGGTCAAACCAGATGCCTAGATTGCCCATATCTTCTTAATCATGGTACCAACACATTGTTTTGGCAACTATCCTGACCTTTGCTGAGGCATTCTGGTAGATATTGAGTCCATCATTGGGTGTTGAAGAGATTCCTGCTGAGAGAATGACACCATTATCTAATATAGTCTCTCATTACTGGTTCATATATTTTTTATAACTGATAATATCAATTGAAATTGCCTGTCCATGTCGAGGACTTTCTTCCTTCAATGTGAAGCGGAAATCCAATACCTTGATCACATAGATCCGTATGGACAGAGATCTTGTTTGTGCGACTGACACTGTGAGCACTTAGAATAATTCTTGCATTTAATAAAGCAATGATCCTTGCATTTGATATAATATGATATAATATGTTGTGAAGTAAGGAAACTTACCCAACATTTTTCCCTGCTGGGAATTGAACCCAGGTTCTCTTGCTTGCGAGTTGAGTGCCCTAACCATTGAACTATAGGAATTCTACCTGTTATGCAGGAACCCATTAAACCAACTGTACTCAAAAAATGATGGGTATTGGTCAGATATATATATATATACACATTCACTCAGGGTAGTGTCCCAGAGCGCTTGACAGTGACGGAGTCCGACGATGAGCCAGGGAGTGGGAGTTAAGGGGATGTGGGACAAACAGGAGGCCGGAGCCAGCTGAGTGGAGGGAGAAGGTGGTGGAGTCAGAGATCGGTAGGGAGGTGCGAGTGCATGAAGGGATTTGAGACGAGTGAGAGATTATTTAAGTTGATCTCTACAGCACTTGTTGTATCAAATATTATATTTTCTATACCAAATAAGTATAGATTTTTTTAAATGAAACAGTTTCACAATACTGGCTGGGGCCAGTGATGTGCAAAGGGAATTGAGGGAAAGTCTGGCTGGAGACATGGTGAAAGAGGTATATTTTATCACTTCTAGGCTCGACTTCAGGAACTCTCTCCTCGTCGGTCTCCCCAGCTCCTCCCTTCACAGGCTGCAGATCATTCAGAACTCTGCAGCTTATGTACTTTCCTATACCACATCACTCCCACCCTCGCCCATCTCCACTGGCTCCCCGTCACCCAGAGGATCGAATTCAAGATCCTTGTCCATACTTTCAAGGCCATTCACGGCCTTGTCCCCACCTATATCTCTGACCTCCTGTCTCCCTATCAGCCCTGCCCGCCCCCTCCATTCAGCAGGCTCAGGCCTGCTCTACGTCCACCGCCCTAACCGCCCAACCATCAGCGGCCAGGCTTTCAGCCTCTCTGCTCCCACACTGGAACTCCATCCCGCAGCCCCTCTGCCTCGCTTCCTCCCTTTCCTTTAAAGCGCTCTGAGACGCCGTCCGGCGTGGAGGGCGCTATATAAATCGTTGTTGTTGTTGTTTCCTCCTTCGAGGCCAGTCTCAAGACCTTCCTCTTCGACCGCGCCTTCGGCTCCCCCACTAACTCTTCCCCCTCTCCCACTCTCCTTCCCCTTCCCTCTACCCCAACCCACTCCTCCCCGCTCGGGTCCCGACCTGACTGTTCAGCGCTTTGAGACGTCCTCCCGACGTGAAAGGCGCTATATAAGTGCAATTTTGTTGTTGTTATTTTGAGCTGGTGATCTGGATTGAGAGGAGGAGAGGGCGTAAGTGAGTGGGACCTGGGAGTGCAGTACCAGAGAACAGTTACCAAGTGGCTGAAAGCCGACTCGGTGATTTGAGATATTTAAAAAGATGAAATAATCTACAGAATAATAAGATCATTGTGGAGTCCTGTAGCTCAGTGGTTAGAGACCTGGGTTCGATTCCCAGCAGGTCAGGGTGAAATCTTGGGCAAATTTCCTTACTCCTCACACCTGATAATAATCCCTCAAGAAACAAAACAATAATAAATTGGTAATTTCAATTCACGAGTGTTTGTGGGACACTATTGCAATTATCTGCCGGGTTTCATCCACAAATGTACCGTTAATTCACTTTACAGTGTGAAGCACTTTGAGACGTCTCAAAGACAGGATAAGTAATGCAGGGATTATTATTAATTACTTGATATTTAATACTGGTTTCATATATTAGCTTTGGATATTGTCAATGAGGCATTTTATGAGGTAAAGCTGGATCTATGCTCCGCAAACTCTGTCCTGATCTCCATCCTTCGTGAGGCGCTGTACCAAATGTAAGAATTTATTATATGATTATTATGGATAACACAGTCAATATATTATTATTGTTTCACCCCAAATAAAAATGATATACAATAGTTACCGGGATCTCTTGCAGAATACCAACACTTTGCGTAGACGCCAACAGCAATGAGGAGAATGAGGGTCACAAACAATATAACACCTAGACTGATTGCTGCAATGGTCCCTGTCTGATCCTGAGGTGAAGTAAATTCTGGAGAGGAAAAATTAAAATAGATAATAATGCACATTAACATTCATATACTGTAATATCCTTGCAAGGATTATCATAGTAATCCTTGCATTTGCTGTAGCATCTCAATTTATCTTCAAGTCATCTCAAAGGGCTTCACAGGATAAACTGTAAATTTGAAGGCGAGTCAGAGGATCTTTAAAGTCAATCCGTTCAGTGATAGGGAGCCAGTGGAGCCTGGCGAGGGTTGGGGTGATGGGTGTACAAAGTTTAGTGTGTGATGGGGAGCCTGGCGAGGGCTGGTATGGAGTATGGGTGAGTATGTATGTATAAATCACAGCTGTTATTGTCTTCACCTGTCACACTGAAGTCCACACTGGTGTTGATGAATTTGCCAGTCACTTTGTTGTGAGCCAAACATATGTATTTCCCACTCTGGTTCCAATTAATGTTAGCGATAGTATGCGCAGGTCCTGTGTCTAACACAGTGTTCCCTCTGCACCATTTATACTCCGCAGCAGGGCTGGATGCCACAGAACAATACAGGATAATAGTTTGCCCCAAGAAAGCTGTCACTGGGCTAGGGGGCATAATGATGGAATTTTCTGGTCCATCTGTGTAGGACATAAGAAGAGAGAAGCGGATTATTGACAACTTTAAACATCAACGTTTAAAATAAATGATCCAAATGTTTTATTAAATAGTAATCCTTATATTTGATATAGTGCCTGATCATGTCTTCAAGATGTCTCAAAGTGCTTCACACAATAAACTGAAGGTGCATCGACTGTTTTGTTGGAAAAATGCGGCAGCCAATTGCACACTGCAGTGTCCCACACACAATTGTGGATTGAAGTGCCTCATGTACTATTATTTCTATTGTTGCCCTGGGCAAAGCGATCCGCCCATCGACCAACCACTGGGAACCTACTTACTGGTAGGTAAACAGAGGCATGTGGGATATTGAAACTTGCCAAATTGATGTGGAGTCCTGTAGTTCAGCGGTTAGTGACTCACTTCGCAAGCAATAGGACCTGGGTTCAATTCCCAACTAGAGCAAAACCTTAGACAGGTTTCCTTACTGCACGTACACACCATGGACATGCAGTCAGCGTAGGCAGGGTAGGCAGTGCCTACTTGTGAAAATATTTACTCGCCCACAAATATATACAGTCAATTCACTTTACAGTATATTGTGTGAAGCGCTTTGGGATGTCAATAAGATGTGAAAAGCGCTATATCAAATGCAAGGATTATTATTACACACAGCCGTTTGTACTTACAGACAACCTCGATGTTGAATGTGGATGTCTCATTGCTGACAGGGTTTTGAACCAAACAGCGGTAATCCCCAGAGTCCTTTCTGTTCACCAGCGTTATGGTCAAGGTATCATTGTTGGGAGATACGAGAATCCGCCCGTTGCTCTCGAGAGCTTGGTTATCTTTGTACCACACTCGGGAGTAAATGAGGCCAGAGGCGTCACAAGTCAGGGACACACTCTCAGTACCTTCCATTGGGTTTGAAGAGTTGCCCAGAACTCTGATATTGGAGATTTGTTCTGCAAATAAGTAAAAAGAAAAGGCAAGTCTTTTGCGGAACTCCTCAGGAGTAGTGGTTAGATCACTCGCCTCTCAAGCCAGAGGACCTGGGTTTGATTCCCAGGCATATTCACCCACAAATATACAGTCAATTCACTTTCCAGTTTATTCCATGCACAAAAATTGCGTAGCTTGCCGTTGACCCTTCTTGCTGCTTGTCAAGCTAGGACCCCCCTATCCCGATAGTTAGGGCAAGAATAACAACAACCAACAAAATTAGATTTGTATAGCGCCTTTCATGTCACGAGGACGTCGCAAGACCTGAGCTGGGGATTGTGTGAGGGTAAGGGTGGAGGACAGCGGGGATGAACTGAATGGAATTAATCCTTGCCCACAGTGACTGGTCTACCCTTCCAGGACGAGCTGATGAGCCAGACTGGGCTGTACTGTCAAATAAAGAAGTGAAAATGACATTAAAAGAATTACTATTTGATACATTATTATCATGACTTACCGAAAGATAAGGTCTAGATTGTACCTAGTTAGTATCATCACTTACCTATAACTTGGATTTCACTGGTCGCCTCATTATACATTAGTGTTATATTGTTATATGCCTGACAAGTGTAATTTCCAGCGTTGATCATAGAAATATTACTGATGGTAATTTGTGAATAGGGTTGTTGAAGAGAGGAACTATTGAAAAACCACTGAAATTCAGAGACTGGATTGGAGACAGTGGAACACTTCAAATCAAAGCTTGCTCCCAAACCGTGAACTGTTCGATCTGGGACGATGGATAGAATGGGTATTTCTGGTCCATCTGGAACAAACAAAATAATAGTCTGTCTCACAAGTCTAGACCTAAAGGCTTAAGTAGAACATCAACACTTGTGTTGTGTCTGTCACACAAACTCTTAACAATGAGGAGCTCCCCTCAGTATCCTTAACCCCCATCACACCAGCTCTAGCCAGGCTCTATCACACACACTAAACTCTCTCCCACATCATCCCAGCCCCCGCCAGGCTCCACTGGCTCCCTATCACACAATAAACTCTGTACCCCATGACACCAGGCTCCCAATCACACACTAATCTCCATACCCCCATCAACCCAGCCCACACCAATCTCCACTGGCTCCCAATTTCTGAACGGATCGACTTCAGGATCGATCCTCTCTCGTTTTCAAATCACTGTGTGCCTGGTACCTCCCTACCTATCGAACTTGCTCAGCTCCCACTCCACCAACCGCTGCCTCCACTCAGCTGTCTCAGGCCCGTGTTCGTTCCCAGACTCTCCTCTCCACCATCGCTGGCCGTACCTTCAGACACTACACCCCCAAACTCTGGACTCTCGTCCCTCAATCCCTTTGCCTTGCCCCCTCCTTCTCCTCTGTTGTTAACTGTCAGCTCAAATTCCTTGGGCAGGTAAGAGAGTGGAAGGTGAGCAGGTTGGGGGTGGTAGGGAGGTGTCTGGTCGTGAAGTGATTTGCCGGGGAGTGTGAGGAGCTTGGAAGCAGGAAGCAATTTTTCACACAAAAGGGGTTTAGTGGAACTTTCTCTCTCTTCCAAAAGACTGCGAGTTAGGGCTAGATCCAATTCACAGACTCAAGAAGGAGGTGGATAGATGTTTGTTAGGTCAGGGTATCAAAGAATGTGGGGCAAAGGTGGCTAATTGGAGTTGAGATATATAGATCAGCCATGATCTAATAGAATAGTGGGACAGGCTTGAGGGGCTGAATGGCCTCCTTCTCTATGTTTCTGTGAAACAATTTGTTCAGCACCAACGAAGCTTGGCAGGACTTGGAGGTGATCGATGTGTGCTGTGTGATCCAGCTTTGGTGACACAGGAGGTAGAGTTTAGAATCAGGTGGACTTTGTGTAGGGGTAGTGAATGTATGGAATTCTTTACCCCAAAGGGATGTTATTGCTCAGTCCTTGAACATATTCAAGACTGAGTTAGATAGATTTCTCATTTATAAAGGGATTAAGGGGTATGGGGATAAGGCAGGTAGCTGGAGTTAGAGTAGAACATCAGCCATGATTGAATGGCGGGGCAGGCTCGATGGGCTGAATGGCCTACTCCTGCTCCTACTTCTTATGTTCTTATGTTATGTGAAGCCAAGCGACTGGTGACGCGGGCATTGCAGAAATCAAGGCGGGAGGTGGTGCAGTGTGGAGAAGGGTTACACCAGCGAGGTGAGGTGTGTGGTGTGATTGCAAACATGGCTTTAACCATAGCCAAGCTTACCGCGATCACATTATATATAATTGAAGCTGCTCACAGTGATACTTACAGTTCACATTCAGAACAAATGGACTGCTTGTGCTGTCACTAACAGCGTTGAAGACATGGCAAGTGTACATCCCACTGTCAGACCTCAAAACTCCAACTAGGGTTAGTGTTTTGTTATCCAGACTTAAACTAATCCTGTCGTCGTAGATTATCGTTTTATTATCCTTAAACCACTCGTATACAGCATCCATTTGCAGTGCAGTGCAGGTCAGCAACACAGTGTCATTGTATTCAACCGGGGCAGGTTTACTGGAGACAATGGTAATGTTGGAAACAGTTTCTGTTAAAACACAGGAAAGTATTTGGATTATGTATATTAAACAGCAGTTTGAAACTCAAGTCATCTGACGATACTTCTTATTTCACCCCATAATCCTGTCGATTCACTTTACAGTGTATTCCGTGAAGTGCTTTGAGACATTTGAGACGCGATAAAGGTACGATATCAAATGCGTAAATGTTATGTTACGTTTCTGGAAAGAAAACATATCTATTGCTTATGTGGCCCCCCACCCCCTTCCTCAATTGTGTAGCTCAGCGGATGGAGTCCTGTAGCTCTGTGGTTAGAGCACTCACCTCGCAAACAAGAGGACTCAGCGAAATGCTCTGACGCACTCCAGAATCGCTTGCGAATGCTCTAACTGCTGAGCTGTAGGACTCGATAGTAGAGCTGAACTGGGGCGAGAAGGTTAACGTGAAGGCAGCCACAGGTGAAGTGGAAAGTCTTAAGGTGATGTGAAGGCGTAATGAGGCAAGGTGAAGCAGGCAGTGCCAGAGGTTCAGGGAGAGTGTGGGTGGAGGCATGACCACCAATTGTAGAGAGGTGAGGTTGAGAGACGTTAAATAACTGAAGACTGGACGGAGGCAGCCAAGCGAAATGGGAAGGTAGAGGATTTGGGTGTAACCAGGTAATAAGGAAGTCAAATGAGATTATAATTAGCTAAGTCCTCGTCAGCCAGGATCCTTTCACGATTTTAAACTTAAATTTAAAACGTCCCGTTTGTTGGCCTTCTCAACACCTCCCTCCATAGGCTGCAGATCATCCAGATCTCTGCAGAACCATGTTCTCTCCCACACTAAGCACCGTGATCCCATCTCCCCCATTTTCACCTGACTCCATTGGCTCCCCATCACCCAGAGGATTCAATTCAAGATCCAGGTCCTCACCTTCAAAGCCCTCCATGGACTTGTCCTGCAAACTCCCAACTACCGACCAACCTGACCGGGCTTTTAGCCTCTCTGCCCCACACTCTGGAACTCCATTCCACAGTTCCTATGCCTCGCTTCCAGCCAATTGCACCGACCTCAGTTGGAGGGTGGCGTCAGGTAATAATAATTTAATCCGCGGCGCATACTCAGCACTTGGTGTGACGACTGTCCGAACCCAAGTGACAATTTTTTTCCCACTAAAACTCCACCTGCCTTCAGCTGCCACACCAGAGAGTCTGACTATGAAGTCGGCCGTGCCTCCAACAGGAACATTAATGGTATCCTGTGGTAGAGTGACGGTGATTCCCGATGTAACTGGAGAGCGAGGCATCGGCCGAATACACATCTACACAGTCCGTCCCTCTCTCTGGTAGGTCGGCAAGTTTTCCCTGTATCTATGCTTAAATCATCTTCAATAAACTCCCAACTGAGAACAGGTGAGAAAGTGAGACTCACCCGCACATACACAGCAACAAAGGGCAACTACCCCGAGCAGTGCTGTCTGCATCCTGGCCTCAGCCTGTGTCCTGGTCTCTGGTCACTGAGCAGCCTGTGTACCTCTCATACTCATTGCCCTCTCTGCTGTACTGAGTGCTATATCTGTATCAGGAAATGCAATGGGGGATATTGCTCCTGTCGTTTACAGCCAGAACGATCGATCGTCAAGTGATTAGTTATCAACCAAATATGTAAATGAATAGTTTGTGAGCTGAGTCACTGCTGGAAGGCCACACAGCGCAGCTCTCTGGGTTAGCTGTGCACCACATGAGGAGAAAGTACCTACTGTATTGTTAGTGTTATTACAATGTGTCTGATATTCTGTCAGTCTGGCTCAATGGGTAATATTTATATTAACCAGAAAAAAATGTCTTCCTTGTGATACATTACCTAAAGCCACTGAAGTCCTCATCCAAGCCTTCATTACATCACAGCTTGATTATGCAAATGCCTTGCTGGCCAGCCTTCCCAATTCCTCCCTCCACAGGCTGCAGATAATCCAGAATTCTATGGCTTGTGTCCTCTACCTTTCCAAACTCTGTGACCCCATCTCCCCCCATCCTTGCCCTACTTCATTGGCTCCCCATCATCCAGAGGATACAATTCAAGATCCTGGTCCTCACATTTAAAGCCCTCTCCACAACCTCGCCCCACTCTACATCCACGGCCGCCTATTCCCTTACCAACCTGCCCGTCCCCTTCGTTCAGCTGGCTCTGGCCTGCTGCACGTCCCCCGACACACTCCCCCAACCATTGCCGGGGAAGCCTTCAGTCACTCTGCCCCCAACCTCTGGAACTCCAACCTGAAGTCCGTCCGCCTCGCCCGCTCGCTGGCCTCCTTCAAGTCTCACCTCAAGACTTTCCTCTTCGATGGACCCATCGGCAACTCCTTCCTCCTCCTCCCTGCACCGTCCTCAGTTTGGGTCTGAAGCAGTAACTGTCTAGCGCTTTGGGACGCCCCCTGATGTGAAAGGCGCTATACAAATGTAATTTTGTTTTTGTTGTTGTTATCACATCTTTGAGACGTCTCAAAGTGCTTCACAAAATGTACTGTAAAGTATAGTGACTGTCTATTTGGAGGGCGAAATGCAGGAGCCAATTGCACACGGCAGCAAATAGTTCCTGCCTCACATCTGTTAAAATAACAATAATCCTTCCAATTGATAAAGCACTTTTCACATCTACTAGATATCTAAATGTCAGAACTATTTTTAATGATGACAAACACAATTGTAAGAGGAATAAATTCTCAGCTAACACTGCTTACATTTTCCCCAACAATTCCTCAAACCCTAATTGGTCATTCAATCCACGTCTGTTTGTGGGGACGCTGCTTTGCGCAATTGGCTCCCGTACACCCCCACCCCTCCAAAATGTACAATCAATTCACTTTACAGAATATTCTGTGATGCGCTTTGAGGCGTCTAGACAATGTGAAAAGCGTTATGTCAGTAAACGTCCCAGGATATACTGTAATATTAATAGACAACATATTTTGTGGAGGAAACACAGCAGTCCCACAAACAGCCGTGTGTTAAGTGACCAAATTATCATTACTGGTATTCCTTTTCCAGGCTCCTGTGCTTTGTTCAAACCATGTTTTGACTTGAAATGTCTGAGACATTATATATCAGTGGCCAGGAAACACACTGCAGTCAGTCCCCACCCACTTCCCACTCACTCCCTATTTGCTCAATAAGTGCAGAGCTGGGAGACGATAAAACGTTACTGACTGACTGAGTGTAACCAGCACAGGCTGCTCAGTGACCAGAGACCAGGACACAGGCTGAGGCCAGGATGCAGACAGCACTACTCGGGGTAGTTGCCCTTTGCTGCTGTGTATGTGCGGGTGAGTCTCAGTTTCTCACTAGCTCTCAGTTGGGAGTTTATTGAAGATGATTTAACGATAGAGACAGTGAGAAGTTGCTGACCAGTCCCTACAATAGAGAGAGAGAGAGAGAGGGCGTCAGTCAGGACGGACTGTGTAGATGTGTATTCAGTCGATGCCTCGCTGTCGTTAATATGATCTTCTCTCTCTCCAGTTACAGCCCAGTTCACCATCACTGTCCCACATGGTACCATTACAGTCCCTGTCGGGGGTACAGCTGAGCTTACAGTCAAAGCGTCTGGTGAGGTGGGGAGTGGTGAATGGTATTTCGGCAATGTGCTTGTTTGTCGTTGGCTTCTGTCATCAATAAGTATCTCCCCTTCTTACCAAGACCGGGCTGTGTTACTCCCCACCTGGTCTATCCAGCTAAAAGCTGTGAATTATACTGACTCTGGGGTTTACACTGTGACCATGCTCTCACACACTGGCACCAAGGCCACAGCGACAGTCACCCTGAAAATGAAGGGTAAGTAACAGTTCCGTTTAACACTAACTTATGTATGTACCATTCATTTGTGACTAACCTGGTCACCAAGTTTAGGGAGAAGATTTAAATTAACATCGTCACACAAAATAATAATAATCCTTTCATTTGATATTGCGCTGTGTCTGTGTGGGTGAGTCTGTCAGTCTCACGATCTCTCAGTTAATGATAATAATGATGATAAAGCTTGCATTTGACAAAGTGTTTTTCACGCCTTCTAGACGTCTCAAAGCGCTTCACAGAAGATGCTGTAAAGTGAATTGACTGTATGTTTGTGGGCGGAACGTGGCAGCCAATTGCGCACGGCAGCGTCCCCCACAAACAGTCGTGGGTTGAAAATGACCAATTTTATTATGGTGGGTTTTTTTGGGCGGATGAGAACTTGCCCAAGGTTTGGCTCTGAGCTGTCTGGATTCGAGAAGGATCCAACAGGAAAACAAGAGTATCAGGTTTCAGTCTGGCTGGGTTGGTGCCAAGTGAGTCAGAATGCTGTGGTCCCATTTGGGGACTTCAGCTGTTCATAGGCTGAGATGCCAATGCAGTGCTCAGCTAGATCAGCCCTTGGCCAGACATTTAACACTGTGAGCCCCTCTGCTTGTTTTAACATTTTGTGGAGGATAAATGTTAAGTATCCAGACAAATGGACAAGCGGCTCGTGATCTAATGGTTGATTTGCCTGTAATGCTTAAAGCAGAGAAATAATGTTTCTGTCGTACAGATATACAGTAATTGTGTTATTTTCCTAGTTTCTCTCTCATGTCCTGAAGGTTTTTAACAATTCTACTGGAATATAGTTCCATAATCGCATGTGGCCACTTGTATCTCCAACAAGTAACCATTATTAGTGTTCCACAGAGCCCTCACCTCGCAAGCGAGAGGATCTGGTTTGATTCCTGGCTTGGTTTATAATTTACCAATGTCACCAGAACGGCTAACAGTCATGAACAACAACAAAATGACACTTGTATAGCGCCTTTCACGTCAGGAGGACGTCCCAAGGCGTTGGACAGTCACTGCTTCAGACCCGAGCTGGGGTCAGGGGTGGGTGGGAAATGGGGGATAAGGAGTTGCCGATGGGACCATCGAAGAGGAGGGTCTTAAGGTGAGACTTGAAGGAGGCCAGGGAGGGGATGAAGCGGAGGGACTTCAGGATGGAGTTCCAGAGGTTGGGGGCAGAGTGGCTGAAGGCTCGCCCACCAATGGTTGGGTGGGTGGGTCGAGGAACGTGGAGCAGGCCAGAGCCTGCTGAACGGAGGGGCCGGCGAGGTTGGTAAGGGATAGAAGGTCACGGATGTAGGGGTGGGGGGGGGGGGGGGGGGGGGCGAAGTTGTGGAGGGCTTCAAATGTGAGGAACCGGATCTTGAATTGGATCTCTAGATGATGGGGAGCCAATGGAGTCGGGCGAGGATGGGGGAGATGGGGTAGTTTGGAATAACAACTTCCATTTACACAGTGCAGTACACAGAGTGCTCGGCAGTGATGAAGTCTGACCACAAGTCATGGGGGAGAGGGAGTGGGGAGCTGGCCATTAGCAAGCTCAAACAGGGAAGGTCTTTATGGGAAGTTGAATATAGAGACACACAGGGCAGAGAGTTCCAGCGTTTTAGGGCATAGTGGCTGAAGGCACGGCCCACTGATGGTGGAATGGAGGGGCACAAGCCACAAAAAAGGAGGCTGGAGCCAGCCGAGTGGAAGCAAGCGGGCGGTGAAGTGGGGGCTAAGCAGGTTGGGGAGGTAAGGAGGGAATCCAATGATTTGAAAACGGGTGAAGGGATGTGTAAATCAAAGTTGAAAGCACAGTCGCTAGTGTATTTGCCTTGGGTTTGATTCCCAGGCAGGGCAAACCTTTAGACAAGTTTCCTTACTCGACACAGACTGTGTGTGGGTTCTCTGTGTCTCTGTGTTCCAGTCAGTTGCTGAGTCTCAGAGGAACCCAAAGAGGAAACAGTTTGTTTGAGGTAAAGGTGCTGTTTCTCTGTTAATAAAGATATAACTCGCAGGTCTGGGTCTTCTGGGTTCCTTAATTCCCATGTTGTTTTTGCTTTTGCTCTCGTGCTGTGACTGTCAGCAGCAGAGAGGAACAAGAGGCTGTGAGTTCAGCTCTACGCGTCCCCTGTAGTTCGACTGTTTTCCTGTATTTCTGGACAAATAATGAGATGGAGTAGGAGGCCTGGGCTTTAGTTGTTGTCTGAAAGCGCTCTGACTTCTGACCGTGGCCAACGATGGAGCAGGTAGGGCTTTGCCCCCCACATTGTGCTCTGCCTGTCCAGGGCTGTGTGTGTCTATGTGTGGAGATAATAATAATAATCCTTGCATTTGATATAGAGCTTTTCCACGTCTTCTAGACGTTTCAAATCGCTTCACAGAATATACTGTAAAGTGAGTTAACTGTATATTTGTGGGTACAATGCGGCAGCCAATTGCGCACAGCAGCGTCCCCACAATCAGCCGTGGATTGAAATGCAATTTTAAAAAAGTGATTATTGTCAGGCGTGTGGAGTAAGGAAACTTGCCCTTGCCTGGAGTGGAACCCAGGTCCCTCACTTGTAAGGCGAGTGCTCATAACCACTGAGCTACAGGAGCTTCACAAATAGAGACTCTGCCACTCGCAATGCTGCCTTGCTGTTGGCTTCGGGAACATGGGGAGAGAGTATCCACATTGAGGCTTCACTTGATTATCTCCAAAGACTTTCCTCCAGGATAATGTTGAGTCCAACCCAGGCAGGCTTTACGTCATCGGTTAAAGGAGCGGCAGTTGATGGAACGAATGGCCTTTTCTCAATCCGTGCTTTCTTTAAAGTTATTTAGGTGAATTTATAATCTTAAAGCAATCCAGGAGAATTGACTGTATATTTGTGGGCGAAACGCGGCAGCCAAATTGCGCACAGCAGTGTCCCACAAAGAGTCACCGAAATGGGGCCAGGAGAGAAAGGGGGAAAAGAGGGCAAGGGGGGAGAGGGAGGGAAAGGTGGGGTAAAGTCAGGGAGGAAGAGGGGGAAGTGCTGGCACACACCAGGCGTTACCAGGCCTCTGTGGCTTACAGCAACAATTTCCTGTATCTGGGCCTATGACGGCCATTTTAATTAAGGGTTAGACACAGATAATAACACACCGCATCACTTTCAGAAACCTCTGTCTCTCTGCCTGTATGTTTGTGTGTGTGTGTGTTTGGGTGTGCGTCTCTCTCTCTCTATTTTTGTGTATACTCACTCACTCACTCACCCACCCACTCACCCACTCACTCACTCACTCACTCACTCACTCACTCACTCACTCACTCACCGTGCACAATTGGCTGCCGTGTTTCGCCCACAAATATACAGTCAATTCACTTTATAGTATATTCTGTGTAGCGCTTTGAGACATCGATAAGATGTGAAAAGCGCTGTGTCAAAATGCAAGGATTATTATTATTATTATTACCAGTGTAGAGCTCTCATAAGAGTCTCTCTTTGTCTCGATGAATTTTAACAAGATTAGTTGACGCCACTGGTGCCCGCCTACTTCTTCTCTTGGTGTTTGTTGTGAATCTCTCTCTGTCCGTTGCAACTGACAGTTTCAACTGTTTTGAGAGATCATTAACCGTTTCTATTTATTTATTTTCCTCCAGTTTTCGACTTTAAATTCTAAATATTCTAACACCGATGTGAAGGCTGGAGCAGGAGCTGTATCAATGTAAAGTTGTACTGTATTAATGTATATTATATCTTTCCTGATTTCCATGTCACCAATTTCTTGTTGAAAGTAACATTCTGTTGACTTGAGTTTTATTTAAACTAAAGCAGAGCAGGCTGGTAACTGTTCTCCCAACATTTACATCAAATCCTTTCCTTGCTAAACAGGTGAAAACAATAGCAGTGTGTCCGTCCATGTTGGGCTCAATGTTGGCGTGATTCTGATCGCTTTAGTGTCACAGTTCATCTATTAAAGACATCTGTCCCTGAGAAGACAAGCTGGTAAGTTCCTGTCTATATCATTCCACATGAACCATCACAACAGACGGACAGATGTTTAGGGTTATCAAGGGTTAGTTGGTCTCGCAAATGAGTTCAATTCTCAGGCTGGGCGTGAACGATTAGGAAAGTTTCCTGCCTCCACACCCCACCCCCACACACGCCTCTATTTACCGGCAGTCAGTAGGAACCCGCTTGTTAGTCAATAGTCAATCCCTCTTCCTCCCTGACTTTACCCCACCCCATGTTTTCCTCCCTCTTCCCCCTTTCCCTCCCTCTCCCCCGTTATTACCCTATTTTCCCCCTTTCTCCCCTGGCCCCACTTCCATGAGAGCCTTGAGTGTTGAGACGGGCCGGCCTTGAATGAGGCAGGCGAGGGAGCGAGAGGCGAAGGGATCGTGGGATGGAGTTCCAGAGTGTGGCAGCAGAGAGGGGGAGAGGGGAGAGGAGTGCAAGGCAGTGTTGGCAGAGGAGGATACGTTATGTTGTCTACACCAGGTCCCAGTCTCCAGCCTTCTCTTTGTGCAGTTACTAGACAAGAGTCTGGCAGCTTGTATCACCCACAGCGTTTCTCGGTTCAAGAACTCTGGCCGCGTAATTCTAATAATGTGTTGCTTACATGTGATATCATCCGCAGGCCTGGGGTCAACTCTATCTCTCTGCCCCCACCCTCGACTCCAGAACCACTGCTGTCCTGACGGATTGTCTACCAGACATCAAGTCCTGGCTGAGACCTGACTTTCTCCAATTGAATGTCCACCTCAACCAATATCTCTGCCCTCAGGCACTGAAACCCTTATTCGCGCTTTCATTAAATCCAGGCTTGACTATGAGAACTCCCTTTAAAGCCCTCCATGGCCTTGCTCCTCACTACCTCTGCCCCCTATTAAAGCTTCACCAACATGTCCTCTGCTCTGCAGACACTGACCTGCTCCACGTCCCCCTGACCTGCTCCACTATGGACAGTCGGGCCTTCAGCCTCTCTACCCCCACACCCTCTGGAGCTCCAACCCAGAGCCCTCTCCCCCTCGCCACCTTGCATGCCTCCTGCGAGGACATTTTTAAGACCCTCTCTTGCACCGTGCCTTCAGTCACCTTCCGCACACAATTACATACACACAAACACACCCCACACATACACACATACACATGCATAAGGATATACAGTTAACCCTCATCGAACGCGACTTTATCGATTGTGAATTCATGTATACGCAATGAAAAAAAAGCATCACTTTTTTGTGCAGTGCGCATAAAACTAATGTATACGCGCTAGCTGGTCCCGAATGCATGCGCACTTGTGAGGACAGCAGCAGAGTTCCTGGCTAATTCCGCTGATTCCTCGGCTGGCTGGCCCTGCACGGAATGCACCCTTACGAAAGTCCGATGACCCTTCAGCCTCGGAGCATCCTGATGGCATTACATGGTAAACAGAAGAGAGAGAGAGAGATTCTCCTAACACTTCCAGGACCAAAGGTAAAATAATTCAGGCTAGCTGTAGTTTTATTGCTTTATTTTTTATTGCTTTGTGATACTATTGCTTTATTACTTGGGGGGGGGGGCGGGGGTGGCGAGGGGCAGGCCAGCCGGCTGTAGCCCGCCTCAGTACGTACCTTGCATTGGTCGGGTGTGGATGTGCCTGGAGGCCTGAGGTGGGTAGGCTGTGGCTGGATTGCCCTAACCCCCCCCTTTTCCCATCACTAGTTGAGCTTACCCAACGAGATTTTACTGAGTGCGCAGTTTTCCGGGAACGTAACTCCCGTGGTCAACGAGGGTTGACTGTACAGAGCAACGACATGCCATTCAGTCCAACTGGTCGATGCGGCATTAATGCTCTAAACGAGCCTTCTCCTCACGTCCTCATTAACCCTACAAGCATAACCGTCTATTGCTTCGTGTACCTATCTTGCTTCCCCTTAAATTCCCCTCAACAGTTCCCTATGGTTCCAAGTTCTATCTTCCCACTATTCTCTGCGTAAAGAAATGTCTCCTAACGTCCCTATTTGATTGACTGTATTTGTGACTGTTTTATTTGCACACACAGACATACACACACACATAGACACAAAGGAGGGGGTGGGATGCAAAACATGATCAAGATATGGGCACGACACAAACCACAGGAAAGGAGAGGGGCGCGATGAGGATGGCGGGATAGGAGGGTGTGTGACTGAGAAGACGGGATAGGAGTGGGCTGTAGCTTAGTGACTAGAGCGCTCGCCTTACAAGCGTGAGACCTGTGTTTCGAATTCAGGCAGGCCAGGGCAAAACCTTGGGCACGTTTTCTTATTCCACGTGCACACACACACACACACACACAGACAGATACACACACATGCGCCTAATAATAAAACGTCCAAAAAATACAATCATAAAATTGGTCATTTCAATCCACGACTGTTTGCGGGGGACGCTGCCGTGCGCAATTGGCTGCCGCGTTTCTCCCACAAAATATACGGTCGATTCACGTTACAGTATATTCTCTGAAGCGCTTTGAGAGGTCGATAAGACGCGAAATGCCCTAGAAACCAAGGAGCGAGACAAAGAAGATGGTAAAGGAGGGGGTGAGAAGATGGTGCTGATGGAGGCATTTCCAAAATTTCTGTGTCTCAACACACCTCCAGGTGCAACCCACCCCCCCACACCCAACTCTCTCCCTCCCCTCCCCCCTACTGTGCGCCTCCCCCCTGCTCGGGTCCCGACCTGTCTGTCGAGGACATGCCGATGGGGAAAGGATACGATGAGTCAAAGAATATGGGGAAGTGGGGGGTGCGAAGTAGAAAATGGACAGCGGGGGGCGCGATGGAAAAGATAGAAGAGTAGAGGGAAGATGGTCCCAAGTGCATGAGGCCAATCATGGAAGACTGGAATATAGGAGGCGCGAAGCAGCAATCAGGATAGCCTTGGGCGCGATGCAGAAGATGAGATAAGAGGAGACACGGCAACAACAACAATATTACATTGATAGAGCACCTTTCACGTCGGGAGGACGTCCCAAGGAAGGAGAGTAGGAAAGAGGGAAGAGTTAGGGGAGCAGAAGGCGCGGTCACAGAGGAAGGTCTTGAAGGAGGAAAGGGAGGAAGCGAGGCGAAGGGACTGCAGGATGGAGTTCCAGAGTGTGGGAGGCAGAGAGACCCACACACGGACACAGTCACATACAGACAAATACACAGACACTGCAGATACAGACCAACACACACACGGACACAGTCACACACAGACACACTCTGTCTCTCTCGCAGATGCAGACAGACACACAAGGCAACGATAACAAAATTACACTTGTACAGCGCCTTTCATATAAGGAGAAAATCCCAAGTCACTGTTTGAGATCTGAGCTGGAGTCAGATATGGGGAGGGGGGAGGGAAAGTAGGGTTTTTGGGGTGACTGAAGGGATCGTCGAAGAGGAGGGACCTGAGGTGCGACTTGAAGGAGGCCAGGGAGTGGGCGAGCGAGGCAGAGGGACTGAGGGATGGAGTTCCAGTGGTTGGGGGCAGAGTGACTGAAGGCTCACCCTTTAGCCAATGGTGGGGCGGGTGGGCTGGGGGACGTGGAGCAGGCCAGAGCCTGCAGAGCGGAGGGTTAGTGGTGGTGTTAGGAAGTCACAGATGTAGGCTGGGGGCTAGGAAGTGGACGGCTTTGAATGCTGTCTGCAACCTGCCCTCAGCCTGTGTAGGGACTGGGGAGGGGTGGAGGGCAGGGCAGGGATGGGGGAGGGAGGTGTGGGGGAGGTTTAACACACCGAGCCGCGCCGACACACACCACCAATTCCACAAAACACACAGTTACTACACTTTACGTTATTCTCTGTGAAGCACTTTGGGACACCTCAAAGACTTAGATAAGACATCACACGCGAGGATTTACTATTTATTAGATAGTGAAAACAGAAAGTGTGGATTCTTTCAAGAACAAATTAGAGAGATTTCTGTGAGGAAATAACATCTGGGGATACAGTATACAGACACACACCCACAGTGCAGTATACAGTAAGTGTGAGCTCCTCTATATAGTTTGATATTAACAATGATACCTCTATCTAAAAATAATATCTTTGTGTAGAGCCGTATAAGTCAGGATGTTGTCCTAAGGAGCTGGACAGTTAGAGATTTGGAACTGATCTAGGGTTGGGATCGGTTGTGGGGGCGGGGTGGGTGACCAAAGGCACGGTTTGTCAAAGAGGAGGGTCTTGAGATGAATGAGGCTTGAATGAGGTGAGGGTGGGTTCGAGGCAGAGGGACTGAGGGATGGAATTCCAGAGAGTGATGGGGCAGAGAGAGAGGCTGAAAGCCCGACCTCCGATGGTGGGGCGGGTGAGGTCAGGGGTGTGAAACAGGCCAGAGCCCGCAGAGCGGAGGGACTGGTCGGGATGGTAGGGGGTTAGGAGGTCACAGAGGTAGCTTGGAGAGAGGCTGTGGCCAGACACGCAGAGAGACAGAGACACCCTGTGTACAGTTTGGGACACGACATGTCAAGCGACCAGGACAGTGGAAGGTAAACTGGAGGGATCTTCTAAATCAAATCAAATATCGCTCCTTTCACGTCGAGAGGACGTCCCAAGGCGGTGCACAGTCAGGTGGGGACAAGAGCAGGTTGGGGGGGAGAGAGCTGGAGGGACAGGATGAAGGAGAGTAGGAGAATTGGCTATATTTGTGGGCGAAACGCGGCAGCCAAATTGCGCACAGCAGCGTCCCACAAACAGTCACGGAAGTGGGGCCGGGGGGAGAACGGGTCTTTTGTTGAGCAATTTATTATACGGATATTATAATAATCCCAACAACAACAACTTGCACTTATACGGCGCCCTCTCACAGCGTTTGACAAAAGATTATAAGAATATAAAAACAATCCATGCAATCAACGTAACTCTTAAAAAAAACACAACTGCAAATTTTACATGTTGCTCGTGTGTGTGTATGTGCGTAATAAAATAATAAGAATGATACTTACCTTTATATAGCGATTTCCACGTCTTATCGACGTCTCAAAGCGTTTCACAGAAAACAACAACATCCCAAAGGTAGCGACAACAACAGCTTTGATTTATATAGTGCCCTCCACGCCGGACGGCGTCTGAGAGCGCTTCACAATAGCGGATCCTGGGACCGAGACAGGGGCAGGAAGGTGACCAAAGGCGCGGTCAAAGAGAAAGGTCTTTAGCCGGGACCTGAAGCTGAGAAGAGAGGGGGCGAGGCGAAGGGAGCGAGGGAGGGAGTTCCAGAGCGTTGTGGCTGAAGGCACGGCCGCCGAGGGTGAAGTGGAGGATCTCTTCCTGACGTACACACTCACACTAACAATCTCTCACACGCAGACTGACACTCACACACACACACACACACTCTGACAGCAGTGGTCCTGGAGTCGAGGGCGGGGGAATGGAAGGGTTTGCTGATCCCAGCCGTGGTGGGGAGATGAATAAGCCGCATATCAGCCCAACTCGTTTGCTGTAAGAAAGTGAGACAGTCAACATAGACAAGCAGTAGATAGGAAGAGTTGTGCTGAAGGCACAGAGAGCAACGTTAACCTGACTTTGTATTTCACATCTGATTAACAACATCATCATAGATTGTGGTGACAGCACAGAACTGTGTCTGCGTCTGTGCTGGTGCTCGCTCCCCCACTGGAGCTCTCTACTCTCACCCCATTCCCTGTTGTGTTCTATCATGTCTGTTCTGGTGCTCTCTAAGACTCTTATCTTACTGAACAACAACAAAATTACATTTGTATAGCGTCTTTCATGTCAGGAGGATGTCCCAAGGTGTTTGACAGATACTGCTTCAGACCCGAGCTGAGGATGGGAGGGGCGGAGGGAGGGGGGAGGGATGTGGGGGGATTAGGAGTTGCCGATAGGTCCATCAAAGAGGAGGGTCTTGAGGCGAGACTTGAAGGGGGCGAGGCAGAGGGACTTCGGGATGGAGTTTCACAGGTGTTGGAGGCAAGAGTGGCTGAAGGCTCGCCCACTAATGATTGGTTGGACGAGTGGATCGGGGGATGTGGAGCAGGCCAGAGCCTGCTGAACGGAGGGGTCGGGCAGGTTGGTAAGGGGGATAGGAGGTCACGGATGTTGTGGGTGGGGTGGGGGGCAAGGTTGTGGAGAGCTTTAAATGTGAGGACCAGGATGTTGAATTGGATCCTCTGGATGATGGGGAGCCAATGGAGTTGGGCGAGGATGGGGGGAGCTGTGGTCACGGAGTTTGGAATGGTAGAGGACACAGGCCACAGAGTTCTGGATTATCTGCAGCTCGTGGAGGGAGGAATTGGGAAGGCCAACCAGCAGGGCATTTGCATAATCAAGCCGGGATGTAATGAAGGCTTGGATGAGGGTTTCAGCGGCTTTGGAGGAGGAGTGAGGTAATGACGGAGCCGGGAAATGTTGCGGAGTTGGGGAAAGGCTGAGCGAGTTATTGCTGGGATGCAGTGGAGGAAACACAGTTGAGGGTCGAACAAGACACCTAGGTTCCTGACTGGCTTGCTGAGGTTGAATGTGCAACCATGGAGGTTGATGCCGTACTGTCAGGGATCTGCTCCTGAGCTGGGGGTTGGGATCAGGAGGGAGTGGGGGGCATGGAGGGTAGGGATAGGAGAGTGATCAAGGGTGCAGTTGGTCGAAGAGAATCATCTCCCGACACGGGAAGGAGTCGAGGGAGGAGGTCAAGGCGTAGACTGAGGCAGTGGGAGAGGGTGGGGACGGTGAGGCTGAAGGCCTGGCCATCGATGATGGGAGTGGGAGAGGCGAACGATATGAAGCAGGCTGGAGCTTGCTGAGTGGGGGGAGTTGGTTGGGGGTTAAACATCACAGGGGAAGGGAGGTCGCACATCTGAGGTTGCACTCTCAACCTCTCTAAGCCAGTCAGGAACCTGGGTGTCTAGATCGACCCTGCATTGTCCTTCCTCTCCCCACATCCGCGCCATGACCAGTACTGCCTTCCACCACCTTCTCAAATTCGCCAGACTCCGCCACTGCCTCACCCCTCAGGCCGCTGAAACCCTAGTCTACACATTTGGACCAAGCTCGACTATGGAAACTCTCCTCGTCGGCCTTCCTGGTTCTTCCCTTCACAAGCTGCAGATCATCCAGAACTCAGCCTCTGTGCCTCCCACAATCTGGAACTCCATCCCACGGTCCCTTCTCCTCGCTCCCTCCCTCGTCTCATTCAAGGCTGGTCTGAAGACCCACCTCTTCGACCATGCCGTCTGCAGCCCTCCCAACTCTCTCCCTCCCCTCCTAACTCTCGCCCGCCTCTGCCCCCTACCCTGCCCCTCTCCCTTGCTCGGGTCTTGACCTGACTGTTTAGCGCCATGAGACGTCCTCCCGACGTGAAAGGCTGTCTCTACAAATGTCATTTTGCTGTTGTCGTTATTTTGAGGCCATGGCGAGCCTTTTCGTTCAGGATCAGGATCCATTGACTAACAATCGGGTTCCCACTGACTGCTGGTAAACAGAGGCGTGTGTGTGGGGTGGGGGGATGTGGAGTTAGGAAGCTTTCCTGATCTTTCACGCCCAGCCTGGGAATTGAACCCACTTGCGAGGCGAATGCTCTAACCACAAGATCAACAAACAGCCAGCCAGCGAGCGAGTGAGTGAGTCGAGGTCTGGATCTAGTGTTTGTCATTAATAATAATAGTCCTTTAGGAACTTACCAGCTTGTCTTCTCAGGGACAGATGTCTTTAATAGATGAACTGTGACACTAAAGCGATCAGAATCACGCCAACATTGAGCCCAACATGGACGGACGCACTGCTATTCTTTTCATCTGTTTAGCAAGGAAAGGATTTGATGTAAACGTGGATGTAGGGAGAACAGTTACCAGCCTGTTCTGCTTTAGTTTAACTGAAACTCAAGTCAACAGAATTTTACTTTCAACAAGAAATTGGTGTGGAGTAAGGAAACTTGCCCAAGGTTTCGCCCAGATCTGCCCGGATTCGAACATTGCTCTCACGCTTGTAAGGCGAGTTCTCTAACCACTGAGCTACAGGAAGGAGCAGCTCAATGGAATTCAACAACAACAACAACAAAATTACATTGAAAGAGCGTCGGGAGGACGTCCCAAGGCGCTGAACAGTTATGTTGGGACCTGAGTGGGGAGGAAGGGTCGGGGTAGGGGCAGGGGGGACGGTGAGTGGGAAAGGGGGGAGAGTTAGGAGGGCAGTAGAAGGTGCGGTCGAAGAGGAAGGTCTTGAGACCAGCTCACAGTGTGGGAGCAGAGAGGCTGCAACAGGTATTTGGTAACCAACCTCTCATCATTTCTTAAACTGTTTGCCTTCACCAAATCTTAAAGATGCTTTCCTGTAACTAGCAGTAAGTATAGGATCCAAATTATTAGTTCATTGTTGGATTACTTTTCCAGGTGTAAAAATTCATTCCAAAAATAATAATAATAATTTGATCACTCCACAGGACAAGCTTCTCTGTCCACACACACACACATACACACACACAAACACCTCTGTCTACCCAGTACGTAGTAAGTAGGAACCAGATTGTTGGATTGCTTTTCTGGGGGTAACAATCCATTCAAAAATAACTAATAATAATAATAATTTGGTCATTCAATCCACAGATGTTTGTCGGACGTCTCTGTGCACAATCACCCACAAAACACATACACTTTACAGCATGTTCTATAAAGCGCTTTGAGACGTTGTGAAGACATGATAAGGCCTTTTATTATAATCTATTCTATGATCATTCCCAATTCACATCTGTTGAGATTGATTGTCATACATTATAGCCATAGATTATAGAAAAATTAAACACACCAATAATGATACAGTTCACCCGAGTGTAAATTAATATTCTTGGTGATGATTCATGATTTGAACAAAATGATTGTAACTCAATGAGCCCAACATTAGCCCATGGTCTGGGCTGACACACCATTGCAGTGTTGGGGAGTTGCACAATTATCAGAGTTCCTAAATATCTGGATTAAACTACAGACTGCTCTGTCTGTCCAGATGGAATTTAAAAATCCCACAGCACTGTTTAGAAAGAGAAGGGAATTTCTCTGGTGTCCCAACCAAGAATCCCCCAAATAAAATTGGTCTCTTGATTCATGCTGTTTGCAGATGTCACTGTTTTCAAAGTGGCTGGCATATGGCATATAAATTTCACCCACAAATATACAGTCAATTCACTTTACAATGAAGCGCTTTGAGACATCGATTAGATGTGAAAAACTCTATATCAAAATACTAGGAGTATTTTTTTTAGAAATATACAGCAACCACACTTTACAATAAATCCTATGAAGCATTGTGAAATGTCTCAATGACTTGATAAGACATATAAAATGCAAGGATTATTTAGTGTATCATAAGGACAACACAGGCCAAATGGTCTCCTTCTGTGCTGTAATATTCTATGATCCAGTAATGTTCTTTGAACAGTAAATAGAATGGACAAATAGGAAACTGTGCTTTTTAATAATAATGCTTGCATTTGATACAGCACCTAATGACATTGTTGTGACTTCTCAAAGCACACCATGGAGTAAATAGCTTGGGTATTTTATAATAATCCGTCCAAAAAAACACACAATACTGTAATAAAAATTGGACATTTCAATCCATGACTGTTTGTGGGACACTGCTGTGTGCAATTGGCTAACGGGTTTCACCACAAATGTACAGTCAATTCACGTTACAGTATATTTTGTGAAGCGCTTTAGATGTCGATACGTTGTGAAAATGCTATATCAAATACAAGGATTATTCTTCTTATTTTGTGGGTGAAACACAGCAGCCAATTGCGCACAGCAGTGTCCAACAAACTTTCAAGGATTGATTTGGAGGCAATCACCAACAAGTGGGTTCCTATTTACTGCTAGGTAAACAGTGGTGTTTATGTGTAATAAGAACATTTACCTAAGGTATCCCCTCACCCAGAAATCAAAACCATGTTCTCGAACTTGTCAAATCGCAAATAATGGTACTTATTAAAGATATGTGGCCACATGTGCCAAAAGCACTAGATTTCACTACTATAATTAAATGCCTTTGAGAGAGAAACTAGGAAAATAACTCATACTGTACTGTATATCGATATGGCAGAAACATTATTTCTCTACTTTAAGCAGCTGAATGACATGAAATTGAACCATCAGATCATGAGCAGCTCATCCAGTTGTCTGGATATAAAACATTTTGTTTGAACATGAGTCTGCTCCCTAAACATGGTGACCAGGTCAGTGACAAACATGAATGGCACATAGATAGGTTATTGTTAAATAGAACTGTTACTGTACTTACCCAGCACTGTCGGGGTGATTTTCGCTGATGCCTTTTGGTTAGTGGCTGAGGTCATGCTTACTGTGTACTCTCCAGCGTCATTATAATTCACAGATGTTAGCTGGAGAGACCAAGTGGGGAGTAACACAGCCCGGTCTTGGTAAATCGGGTTTACACTTCCACCTCCAGCTGGAAACGAGTCAACAACAATCACAGTCCCGAAACTCCGGTCACCACTCCTCACCTCACCAGACGGTTTCACTGTAAGCTCACCTTTACCTCCGACAGGGGCTTTAATGGGATTGTGTGGGACAGTGATGGTGAACTGGGCTGTAATTGGAGAGAGAGAAGATCACATTAACGACAGCGAGGCATCGGCTGCATACACATCTACACAGTCCGTCCTGACTGATGCCCTCCTCTCTCTCTCTATCAGCAACCCACTGTTTGTGGGGGACGCTGCCGCAGTCGGCTGCCGCGTTCCGCCCACAAACGTACAGTCTTTTCACTCTACAGTATATTCTGTGAAGCGCTTTTGAGACGTCTGGAAGGCGTGAAAAGCTCTTCATCAAATGCGAGGATTATCATTGCTATAATTAACTGAGAGCTCGTGAGATAGACAGACTCACCCACACAGACACAGCGCAATATCAAATGAAAGGAGCATTATTATTATTTTGTGTGACGATGTTAATTTAAATCTTCTACCTAAACTTGGTGACCAGCTTAGTGTTAAATGGAACAGTTACTTACCATTCACTTTCAACAACAACAACAACAAATTACACTTATAGAGCGCCTTTCACGTCTGGAGGACGTCCCAAGGCGCTGCACAGGAGGCGTGTGACCCGAGCTGGGAGGGGAGTGTTTGGGAAGGGGTGAAACACGAAGGGGAGGTCGAAAAATTCGGGGTGGAACAAAAGGCACGGTCAAAGAGGAAAGTCTTCAAACCGGCCTTGAAAGAGGAAAGGGAAGAAACGAGACGGAGGGATTGAGGGATGGAATTCCATAGGGTCGGAGCAGAGAAACTGAAGGCCCAGCCTCCGATGGTGGGGCGGTTCGTGCGGGGGGCTTGGAGCAGGCCAAGTCCTGTTGAACGGAGGGTCCGGGTGGGCTTGTAGGGGAAGAGTAAATTGGTTAAATAGGGCGGGGCAAGGCCATGTAAAGCCTTGAAGGTGAGGACGAGGATCTTGAACTCGATCCTCTGGAGGATGGGGAGCCAGTGGAGACGGGCGAGGGTGGGGGTTATATGGTCGCGGAGGCGGGTGCGGGATAATACATGGGCTGCAGAGTTTTGGATGTTCTCCAGCCTGTGAATGGAGGAACTGGGGAGGCCGACGAGGAGAGAGTTTCCGTAGTCCAGCCGTGAGGTGATGTACGCGTGCACGAGTGTTTCAGCAGCGCGGGGGGTAAGATAATTGCGGAGCCTGGCAATGTTGCGCAGGTGGAAGTAAACGGTGCCGGTCAAGGCGCGGATGTGGGGGAGGAAGGAGAGTTTATGGTCGAACGTGATGCCGAGGTTCCTGACTGGCTTTGTGAGGTGGAGAGTGCAGCCTTGGATGTTGAGGCTGGCAGCGCCCGATGTGCGGAGGCGCTGGCTTGAGCCAATCAGGAGGGCCTCGGTCTTGCTCACGTTCAATTGGAGGAAGTTGTCCCTCGTCCAGGACTCGATGTCGGACAGACATGCTGTCAGAACATCGTTGGTCTGGGGGTTGAGGGATGAGGCAGAAAGGTACAACTGGATGTCGTCCGCATACATGTGGAAATATACCCCATGTTTGCGTATGACATCGCCCAGAGGGAGCGTGTAAATGGTGAAAAGGAGGGGGCCGAGGACAGAGCCCAGAGGGACGCCGTGAGAGACTATGCGGGGGTTAGAGGAGAAACTGTTGGAAGAAACAAAATGTAGGCAGTGGGTCAGGTAGGAATGGAACCAGTCAAGGACTGTGCCTTGAAGGTGGGAGGAAAGTCGTTGGAGGAGGATGGTGTGATCGACTGGTGTGATCTAGATACAGCCCATCACCAGCAATACAAATCCCTATAAGCCTGAACACCATAACTGTGCAAACAAAAGGAGACAGATATTACAATAAAACTTGTCTGTTGTAATGTGAAATAATAGTTTGTCTAATGTATAAAATCAATTCTGTCCCTTGAAATTCCACTTGGGTCTCAAATGACGCTATTATTTAGCATTTCAGAGCAAGCAGAAATTTGCCCAATTTCTGTAGTTCAGTAGACACTATTTAAGAATTTAATTCTATATGCTGTGAAATGATAATACAATAGATACGTCTAGAACCAAGGGGGAATATCTCCCCCTACATTTTAACTGATTCCCAATTTAGTGGAGCTTTAATCACTGTTCATCATTTCAATGTTTTCAATTATTAATGTATTTATTTCAGGAATGGACAAGTGCTTTCATTCTTTGGGTATAATTGAAAGTTTGCAGTGATGCAAACAGAATTAAAATCTAATAGTTTAATGCTGGTTTAGATTGAAATTCATAATGAAATGAGTTAATGAAAATGTCAATTTCTGAGTTTAAGCTGGATGTTCTTTTACCTTCTCATTGTTTTTATAATTACAAACCTTTTGTTGCATATCATCAAATTCAGTGTTTGTTGAAGGGTTCGATTATTTGGTGTCCACAATGGATAACTAGGGTATAATACTTGCAGAAGCAAATATTGCTTAACATTAACCACGATTATAAAAATAACTCACAGAAATATAACGTTGAAGCTGCTTGCTGTGACACTTACAGTTGATATCGAGAACATATGGAAGGCTGGTGCTGTTACTAACAGCGTTGTAGGCATAGCATGTGTAATTCCCACTGTCAGACCTCAAAACTCCAGCTAGAGTCAGGCTGTTGTTATCCACAATTAAAACAATCCTGTTGTAAAGGCGCTCTATAAATGTAAATTGTTGTTGTCATAGCTGATTGGTTTATTGTCTTTCAACCATTGATATGAAACGTCTGTCCCTGATGCATTGCACGTCAGCCCCACAGTGTCATTATATTCTACTGGCTGGGTGACATTGGGGGTGACAACAATATTGGAAACAGAATCTGTCAAAACACAGGAGAATATTTATATTGTGTATTACATTCTGAGTAATATACAACAGCTTGTGGGGAACTCAAGTCACTTAAAACATCAGCAACAACAATTTGCATTTATACAGTGACCTTCCTGTAATGTACCGTCTCAAACTCTTGGCAGAATTGGAGGCTAAGATGGGGAGACAGTGGAGGAAACCATAGGCACGGTCAAAGAGGAACATCTTCGGGTGAGATTTGAATTTAAAAACTTGCATTTATTTAGCGCTGCTCACATGGGGTAACGTCCCAAATCTTTACACTTGGTGTAAAGATTAAAGACAACAACAACAACAAAATGACATTTATACAGCGTCTGTTGCCACCCAAAATCTGCGATGTCCTAATCCCCTACCAACCTGCTTCGGCCGGCTCCAAGACGTGCGACTCACCCATCCCATCATTGGAAAGCAAGTCATCAGTCACTCTGCCCCCAACTTCTGGAACTCCATCCCGCAGTCCCTCAGCCTCGTCCCCTTGCAAGTCGCCCTCAAGACCTCTCTGACCTGCTGAGAAGACAAGAGAAGTTGAGGCAGTGAGTTCCAGGGATTCAGGGAAAAGTGGCTGAATATGGAAAAGCGGGATCAGGCGATGTGCAGAATGCCTCAGCAAGCCAAGTAAAAGGGCTGGGAAGAGGTGGGAGGAGTGAGGTGTGTGCAAGTAGGATAGGGCTTAGACCATCAAATGATTTACCTTTGAAACTTCAGTGATTGGTTTGTTCATCAACATGGTTCACTTGACATCCAAGAGAAAATACATTTTGCTTTTCATCCTAACCAAATGTGTATGTTCTGCAGTACAGCATTTATAATATAATTCTGGTGTCAATCGAGAATATTCCAGGACAGTATTTTTAACTGGATACTCACTGTCCATATTATCTTCATTAATCGGCAAGCATGCTATCAATAACTTTTCTGCTGTGTTCACCAACAAATAACAACAACAACAAAATCACAACTGTTTAGCGCCTTTCGTGTTGGGAGGACGTTCCAAGCCGCTGGACAGTCATTTTTTCCGACCCGAGCTGGGGTCAAGGACAGGGAGGGTGGAGGGAAAAGGTGGCAGTTGGGGTGACCGATGGAACCATCGAAGAGGAGGTCTTGAGGGGGACTTGCGAGGAGACGAGGCTGAGGGACTGCGGGATGGAGTTCCAGAGGTTGAGGGCAGAGTGACTGATGGCTTGCTTTCCAATGGTGGGGTGGGTGTGTCCGGGTTCTTGGAGCCAGCCGAAGCGGGTTGGTAGGGGATTAGGACATCGCAGATTTAGGGTGGAGCAGGTGGCAGGGGACTAGGAGGTCGCAGATGTAGGGTTGGGCTTTGAATGTGAGGACCAAGTTCTTGAATTGGATCCTCTGGGTGATGGGGAGCAATGGAGTTGGGCAAGGATGGGAGAGATGGTGTCACGGGGTTTGGTGTGGTAGAGGACACAATCTGCAGAGTTCTGGATTATCAGCAATCTATGGAGGGCAGAATTGGGAAGGCCAATAAACACAATATTGGTGTAGTGGAGGTCGGGATGTGATTTACGCGTGAATGAGGGTTTCAGCAGCCTTGGGGGTGAGGTAATGGTGGAGTCGGGCAATATTGTGGAGGTGAGGGAAGGCAGAACGGATCATGGCTTGGATGTGGGGAAGGAAAGACAGTTGAGGATCTAACAAGACTCCTAATTCCTGACTGACTTGGTGAGGTTAAGTGTGCAATCATGGAGGTAGCTGCTGCCTGATGCTTATGCTCATGCCTGATGATTAAAACAATTTGCAATTAAATAGTGCCCTTCACACAGGGTAGTGTTTCAAAGAGTTCAACTCCCTGACAAAACACTATAAAGGAAATCTACTTTGAGATGTCCTTCCAAAATGAAAAGTTCTATATATCAAATTGTAAGATCATTCTTCTTCTTATTAATAATCATTTGCCATCGTGGCTCAGTGGTAGCACTCTAACTCTGAGTCAGAAGGTTGTGTCCCACTTCAGAGATTGAAGTCATATTGTCTCAGATGACACTGCAAAGCTGTGCTGAGGTTTGGTTGCACTCTATTTATTGGAAGTGCCGTCCTATGGATGAGATGTTAAACTGAGATCCTGTCGGCCTGTTCAGGCAGATACTAAACAACTCCTGATAAAGAGAAGTGAATTTCTCCTAGTGTCCTGGCCAACAAGCCCCCAAATCAAATTGGTTATTAATTTCATGGCTGTTTGGGGGACATTGCTGTACGTGATTGTGCTGCTGTGTTTGCCTCCAGATACACAATCTCTCCACTTCGTAGGAATGTGATGTACTTTGAGCTAGCCTTCCAGTGTGATAAGGCGCTACACCAAAGGCAAGGATTATTATTATTATTTAATTACAGTTTAAATTGTTATCTAGAGGTAAGTTCTGAATGATGGTCAGCCAGACCAATAATACAGCCATTAATCTTACTTTTCTCAGTATGTTTAAGCATTCTTTTGCAGGAGGCTTATATTTTGTTCCCTGGGTACTTCGTCAAGCTATTTGTGAATATTCCAATGAATATTCCCAGTTGCACTGAAGATTATAGGAATTATGTTTGTTTTACATTGTCACAAATGTCTGCAATCAAATTGTAGATTGATATATTTCCTGATTTTCTTTTTTTTTCACGCAATGAGTTGTTCGAATCTGGAATGCACTGCCTGAAAGAGTGGTGGAGGTTGATTGGATAACTTTAAGAGAGTGGTTATCTGGGGAGGATAAGTTTGCGGGCTTATGCGGAGAGAGCCGGGGAGTGGGATTGACTTTGAATAGCCACATTATTCTACATACATAATACATAATAACAACAACTTGGATGTATATAGCGCCCTGCACCCCGAAAGGCATCTCAGAGCGCTTCCCAATAACGGAGCCCGGGGCCGAGCCAGTGAGAGGGGGAAGTCAGTGACCAAAAGCTTCATCGATAAGAAAGGTGTTTAGCCAAGACCTGAGGTAGGAAGAGAGGGGGCAAGATGAAGGAAGTGAAGAAGGGAGTTCCAGAGCCTCGGGGCGTAGTGGCTGAAGGCATGGCAACCGATGGTAGTGCGGAGGATTCGGGGGACAAGGAGGCAGCCAGATCCGGTGAAGTGAAGGCAATGGGTGCTGTTGTGAGGAGAACGGAGGTCAGAGATGTAAGTGTAGAAGAGTGGAGGGATTTAAATACAAGTGTGATGCCTCGGTTCCATACGGGTTCGGGTAGGTGGAGGAGTTGGGAACCATTTGACTGAAGATGTTGATGAGAGCCAAAGAGTATGGCTTCTGTCATATCAACATTTAGCTAAAGGAAATTTGTGCTCATCCAGCCCATGATGGCTGACACAACATCAGGGGACTAGGGGGTCGCAAAGTGAGGTGGAAAAATTGAGTTGGGTGTCATCCGCATACACGTAGAAGTGTTCCCGTGTCTTTGGATGACATCCCCAAGAGGGAGCATATAAATTAGGAAGAGGAGAAGGCCAAGAATGGATCTTTGGGGTACCTGACAGGTAACTGGGTGAGAGCGGGAGGAAAGGCCGTTTGTGGAGATGTACTGTTGGCGGTTTGTGAGGTAGGACTCAAACCAACAACAACAACAATTTACATTTATATAGCGCCTTTCAATTCGGGAGGACGTCCCAAGGCGCTGAACAAGAGGAGAATGACCCGAGCTGGGAGGGGAGTGTTTGGGAAGGGGTGAAACACGAAGGGGAGGTAAAAGAGTTCGGGGTGGAACTAAAAGCACGATCGAAGAGGAAAGTCTTCAATTCGGCCTTGAAAGAGGAAAGGGAAGAGGCGAAACGGAGGGATTGAGGGATGGTATTCCATAAGGTGGGAGCAGAGAAACTGAAAGCCTGGCCTCCGATGGTGGGGCGGTTCGGGCGGGGGGCTTGGAGCAGGCCAAGTCCTGTTGAACGGAGGGTCCGGGTGGGCGTGTAGGGGGAGAGTAGATGGGTTAGGTAGGATGGGGCAAGGCCGTGTAAGGCCTTGTAGGTGAGGACGAGGATCTTGAACTCGATCCTCTGGAGGATGGGGAGCCAGTGGAGACGGGCGAGGGTGGGGGTTATGTGGTCACGGAGGCGGGTGCGGGATAGTACACGGGCTGCAGAGTTTTTGATGGCCTGCAGCCTGTGAATGGAGGAACTGGGGAGGCCGACTAGGAGAGAGTTTCCGTAATCCAACCGTGAGGTGATGTACGCGTGCACGAGTGTTTCGGCAGCGCGGGGGGTAAGATAGTTGCGGAGCCTGGCAATGTTGCGCAGATGGAAATAGGCGGTGCCGGTCAAGGCGCGGATGTGGGGGAGGAAGGAAAGTTTTTGATCGAACATGATGCCGAGGTTCCTGATTGGCTTTGTGAGGTGGAGAGTGCAGCCTAGGATGTTGAGGCTGGCAGCGCCCGATGTGCGGAGGCGCTGGCTTGAGCCAATCAGGAGGGCCTCGGTCTTATTCACATTCAATTGCAAAAAGTTGTCCCTCGTCCAGGATTCGATGTCGGACAGACATGCTGTCAGAACATCGATCGTCTGGGGGTTGAGGGATGAGGCAGAAAGGTACAACTGGATGTCGTCCGCATACATGTGGAAATATACCCCATGTTTGCGTATGACATCGCCCAGAGGGAGCGTGTAAATGGTGAAAAGGAGGGAGCCGAGGACAGAGCCCTGAGGGACGCCGTGGGAAACTGTGCGGGGGTTTGAAGAAAAGCCATTGGAAGAAACAAAATGTAAACGGTGGGTCAAATAAGAACGGAACCATTCAAGGACTGTGCCTTAAGGTTGAGGTGGGAGGAAAGACGTTGAAGGAGGATGGTGTGATCGACTGTGTCGAACGCAGCAGACAGGTCAAGGAGGACGAGGAGGCAGAGGGAGCCCTGGTCACAGGCGGTTAGGATGTCATTTGTGACCTTGACCAGGGCAGTTTCTGTGCTGTGGATAGGGCGGAAACCTGATTGGAGGGATTCAAGAAGTGAGTGATTTGAAAGGAAAGAGCGGAGCTGGGAGGCAACCACTCTTTCAAGGACCTTGGATAGAAACGGGAGGTTGGAGATGGGTCGATAACTTGATGGTTGCGACGTATCAAGGGAGGGTTTCTTCAGGATAGGGGTGATGGTGGCTGTTTTAAGGGAGGTAGGGACGGTTCCTGAGGAGAGGGAAAGGTTAATGGTGTCAGAAATGAGTG
Source organism: Hydrolagus colliei (assembly GCA_035084275.1). Lineage (NCBI taxonomy): Eukaryota > Metazoa > Chordata > Chondrichthyes > Chimaeriformes > Chimaeridae > Hydrolagus > Hydrolagus colliei. The sequence continues at coordinate 1,599,020 of CM068779.1, forward strand.
GGGCTAACAAATGGAGCTGGGTGCGGAGGAGGGGGGTGGGGATGGGGTCCAATGAGCACGTGGTGGGTTTCATGGAGGTGATTGTTTTTGTGACTGAAAGCGGGGTGGTGGGGTTGAAAGTGTGAAATGGGGGGTGAGTAGGGGTTGAGGTAACTGATGAGGGCGCGGAGGTGGAGGAGTGGTGGGTGGAGGAAACCGCAGAGCGGATTTTCTCAATTTTGGACTCGAGGAAATCCAGCATCTCCTCACAACGAACGTTTGAGGAGAGGATCTGCGAGGTGAGGCGGGGGGGTGGGGGGGGGCAGGAGCTGGTTGGTGGTGGCGAAGAGGAGGCGGTGGTTGTCCTTCGCTTCCAGGATTATCCTGGAGTAGAAGGCTGATTTGGCGGTGGCTAGGGCGGTGCGGTAAAATTTGATGCGGTCCAGCCAGATTTGCCGGTGGACCATGAGGCCAGATTTGAGCCAGGTGCGTTCAACTGCTCTCACTTGTCTTTTGAGGGAACGGAGGTGAGATGTGTACCACGGTGATGATCGGGAATGGGAGACGGTTTTGGAGGTGAGGGGGGCCAGGGTGTCAAGGGTAGTGGAGAGGGTGTTGTGGAGGGCGGTGGAGGCGGAGGATGGGTCTCTACAAAAAGAATGCCATTGTGGGAGGAGGTCGGAGGTTTCTAGGGCAGAGGTGAAAGTTTGAGGGGGAATCTTCTTCCAGGGCCGGTAGAAGATGGTGGTGGGTTTGGAAGTGGAGGGGGGAGGGATAGAGGTGTTGCAGGAAATGAAAAAATGGTCAGAAATGGCCTTGTCTGTGATGGTGACGCCAGAGACGTTGAGGCCTCGGGTGATCACCAGATCGAGAGGATGGCCGTGAGTGTGGGTGGCAATGTTGATATGAAGGGAGAAGTTGAAAGACGAAAGTAAAGAAGAAAATTCAGAGGAAATGGGGCAGGAGGGTGTGAAATGGAGGTTGAAATCGCCAAGAATAATAAGGCGATCAGAGGAGGCACAAAGGGAAGTTAAAAGTGAAGAAAAGTCTGAGATGAAAGTGGGGGAGGGTTTGGGGGGGCGATAAACTTGTAGGATTTTGAAAGAACTGTGGGAGGAGTGAGAAAGGGTGAGATGTTCAAAAGAGGGGAAGGAGCCGGAGGAATAGGGGGATAGGGCGAGGGATGACTTTGAGATGAGGGCCACGCCACCGCCACGACGGTTGGGTCGAGGAGCATGGTGGAATGTGTAGTTGGGTGGTGTGGCTTCAACAAGGGGGAAAGTGTCGCCTGGGGTGATCCAAGTCTCCGTCAGGGCCATGATGTCAACGTTCTCACCAAGGATGAGATCCTTGATACTGGAACAGAGGGAAGCGGTGGGAGGGTCGAGCAGGGACAGTAAACGAGGAGGGCGAAGAGAAAGAAGGGTAGAGAAGGAATAACGGAGAGGGAGGGTTGGGGGGAAAAGCTTGAATAGGGGGAGGGAAGCTCGGGTCATGGCAGCAGCCATATTGCGCATGCGAGAGACCAGGAGCGAGGGTCAATGGGGCGGCATCATCCCAAGGGATATTAGGCCGCGGCTGGGAGATGCAGAGGCGCTGCGGTCTGAAGCCTGACCGGGGCTGCGGCCGAGGCTGGGGTTGTGGGTTTTAGGGCCAGTTTAGGGCTGCGTGTGTCCGGGCTATGGGTCGCCGCATCGAGGCTGGAGCCGGGACCAGGGCCGTTAGTCTCGTGGCTGTGGGTCTTGGAGCCAGGGCTGTGTGACACGAAGCCGTTGGTCGCGGGGCTGGTCTTGGAGCCGGGACTGTGTGACACGGAGCTGGAGCCAGGGGTGCGTGTCACGAAGCCGGGGGTGCGGGTTCTGGGGATGTGGCTGTGGCTGGGTCTGGGTCTGGGGCCGGGGGTCCTGGGACTGTGGCCGGAGCCGGGGCTGTGAGTCTCGGGGCTGGAGCCAAGTCTGTGGCTGTGGGTCTTGGGGCTGGGGATGGTGCCGGGGCTGGAGCGGGTTGAAGGGCTGTGGGTCGGGTCAGGTCAGGTCGAGCAATCTCTGCCATATGCTATATGATCTTAATGCACAGAGACAGAGACAGCTATAGACCCGTGTGTCCCTCTCGCCGCCATTTTGAACCAGACTCAAACCAGGCGAGTGCGGTCCCACTGATAATTCTACATTATTATATATAGTTATACGTATTTGCACTAGTGTTTGTGCCTATGCTGCTTAATCCCATACACTCTATTCTGAAAGTAATTTGAAAGCTTTTGAAAGTCTGGCATTGCTTTCCTTATTTGTCAAACCCAAATATGATTTTTTGAGGTCAGCCTGGCAGCCAAACTCCAGCAGTTACCCTTTGGGTTCTGATGCCTTGGCACGTGCCTAATGCTCTCCGGAATTGGAAAAAGAGGATGCATCCAACCAGGGAGTGAGTGTGCATTCCATTCCAATACAGTAATTGGGAATTTTCATGTGTAATTGGTGGCATGGAACTGTCAGTCTGATTTAGATCATGGTATACAGGGTGATGGGTTTCCGCATGTTTCAATACACCCAGCTGACCAAAAGACTTTTCATGTCAAAAGGTCTAAAAGTGTTTCACACGAGAGCAGAGGCCAGACTGCACTACTGCAAACCGTAATTAATTCCTTCTGCAAAACCTAGATTTACCATCAGCGAACACAGAAGTGGTTCCAATGTCCTATTTAATCCTTTCAGAATACCAGCCTCAAAATACCAACCAACCTCTCATCATTTCTTAAACTGTTTGCCTTCACCAAATCTTAAAGATGCTTTCCTGTAACTAGCAGTAAGTATAGGATCCAAATTATTAGTTCATTGTTGGATTACTTTTTCAGGGGTAAACATTCATTCCAATAATAATAATTTGATCACTCCACAGGATGGAACCATGGACAAGCTTCTCTGTCCACACACACACATACACACACACAAACACCTCTGTCTACCCAGTACGTAGTAAGTAGGAACCAGATTGTTGGATTGCTTTTCTGGGGGTAACAATCCATTCAAAAATAACTAATAATAATAATAATTTGGTCATTCAATCCACAAATGTTTGTCGGACGTCTCTGTGCACAATCGCCCACAAAACACATACACTTTACAGCATGTTCTATAAAGCGCTTTGAGACGTTGTGAAGACATGATAAGGCCTTTTATTATAATCTATTCTATGATCATTCCCAATTCACATCTGTTGAGGTTGAACCATCAGATCATGAGCAGCTCATCCAGTTGTCTGGATATAAAACATTTTGTTTGAACATGTGAATATGAGTCTTCTCCCTAAACATGGTGACCAGGTTAGTGACAAATACCCTGGAACATGAATGGCACATAGATAGGTTATTGTTAAATAGAACTGTTACTGTACTTACCCAGCACTGTCAGGGTGATTGTCGCTGATGCCTTTTGGTTAGTGGCTGAGGTCATGATTACAGTGTACTCTCCAGCGTCAGTATAATTCACAGATTTTAGCTGGAGAGACCCAGTGGAGAGTAACACTCGGTCTTGGTAAATACGGTTTACACTTCCACCTTCATTTGGAAACCAGTCACAAACAAACACAGTCCCGAAACTCCAGTCAGCACTCCTCACCTCACCAGACGGTTTCACTGTAAGCTCAGCTGTACCCCCGACAGGGGCTGTAATGGGATTGTGTGGGACAGTGATGGTGAACTGGGCTGTAACTGGAGAGAGAGAAGATCATATTAACGACAGCGAGGCATCGGCTGAATACACATCTACACAGTCCGTCCTCACTGATGCCCTCTCTCTCTCTCTCTCTCTATTGTAGGGACGTGGTCAGCAACTTCTCCCTGTCTCTATCATTAAATCATCTTCAATAAACTCCCAACTGAGAGCTAGTGACAAAGTGAGACTCACCCACACATACACAGCAGCAAAGGGCAAATACCCCGAGCAGTGCTGTCTGCATCCTGGCCTCAGCCTGTGTCCTGGTCTCTGGTCACTGAGCAGCCTGTGTCCTGGTCTCTGGTCACTGAGCAGCCTGTGTCCTGGTCTCTGGTCACTGAGCAGCCTGTGTCCTGGTCTCTGGTCACTGAGCAGCCTGTGCTGGTTACACTCAGTCAGTCAGTAGCGTTATCTCTTCTCCCAGCTCTGCACTTATTGAGCAAATAGGGAGTAGGGAGTGGGTGGGGACTGACTGAAGTGGTCCCTGGCCACTGATATGTAATGTCTCAGATATTTCAAGTCAAAACATGGTTTGAACAAAAACAGAAGTTGCTGCGGAAGCTCAGCAGGTCAGGCAGCGTCCATGGAGAGAGGAAAAGGAATCCAGGGGAAGGGGAAGGAGAGTGGGAAAGGTGGGAGAGTTAGTGGGGCAGCCGAAGGCGCGGTCGAAGAAGAAGGTCTTGAGACCGGCCTTGAAGGAGGAAAGGGAGGAAGCGAGGTGGAGGGGCTGTGGGATGGAGTTCCACAGTGTGGGGGTAGAGAGGCTGAAAGTCCGGCCGCCGATGGTTGGGGGGTTAGGGCGGTGGACACGGAGCAGGCCTGAGTCTGCTGAACAGAGGGGACGAGCACAGGCTGATAGGGAGACAGCGGGTCAGAGATATAGGCGGGGGCAAGGCCGTCAATGGCCTTAAACGTGAGGACGAGGATTTTGAATGGGGGAATGGGGAGCCAGTGGAGATGGGCGAGGGTGGGAGTGATATGGTCGCGGAGCCTGGTGTGGGAGAGAGAGTGCGCAAGCGACAGATTCCCGAACAATCTGCATCTTGTGAAGGGAAGAGCTGGGAAGGCCGACGAGGAGGGAGTTCCCGTAGTCGAGCTTAGATGTGATCAACGCGTGGGCAACCATCAGTTCCCGAGCAGCTCAACATACATTTGTCTGGACTTTTAACATCCTCCATCGAAATGTTAACACAGGCAGAGAGGATTTCAGTTTCAATGTCTGGCTCAAGGCAGCATCGTAGTGGCTTCTCAGCCAAAGAACTCAGTTGACACCAACCCCAGTCCGAAACCTGACAATGTTTTCCTATTATGATTGCGTAATTGTTCTCGAATCCAGGCAGGATTCAGGGCGAAACCTTGGGAAGGTTTCCTTACTCCACACACACACACACACATCTAATAATAATCCATCCCAAAAAAACCACCATAATAAAATTGGTCATTTTCAACCCACTGTTTGTGGGGGACGCTGCCGGGCGCAGTCGGCTGCCGCGTTCCGCCCACAAACATACAGTCATTTCACTACAGTATATTCTGTGAAGCGCTTTTGAGACGTCTGGAAGGCGTGAAAAGCTCTTTATCAAATGCGAGGATTATCATTGCTATCATTAACTGAGAGCTCGTGAGACAGACAGACACAGCGCAATATCAAATGAAAGGAGCATAGATTCATAGATTCATAGAATTTTACGGCACAAAAGGAGGCCATTCGGCCCATCTAGTCTGTGCCGGCTCTTTGAACAGAGCGATTCAATCCCACTGCCCTGCCCGCTCCCCATAGCCTAATAGACCTGTTCTCCCTAAATAAAGATCTAATTCCCTTTTAAAAGTTGTTATCAAATCAGCCTCCACCACCTTTTCAGGCAATGCATTCCAGATTCCAACAACTCGCTGAGTGAAAACATTTCTCCTCAGCTCCCCTCTACTTCGCCTTGAAACTATTTTAAATCTGTGACCACGAGTCACAGATTCACCCACGAGTGGAAATCGTTTTTCTCTATTTGCCCTGTCGCTCGAAACCCCTCATGATCTTATAAACCTCTATTAGGTCTCCCCTCAATCATGATTATTATCATTTTGTGTGACGATGTTAATTTAAATCTCCCTAAACTTGGTGACCAGGTTAGTGTTAAATGGAACTGTTACTTACCCTTCACTTTCAGGGTGACTGTCGCTTTTGCTTCGGTGCCAGTGTGTGAGAGCATGGTCACGGTGTAAAACCCAGCGTCACTAGATTTCACAGCCTTTATCTGGAGAGACCCAGAGGGGAGTAACACAGCCCGGGCTTGGTAAGAAGGGGACATATTTGTTGATGATACAAACCAACGGCAAACAAGCACGTGGCCGAAATACCATTCACCACTCCGCACCCCATAATTTGCTTTGACTGTAAGCTCAGCTGTACCCCCGACAGGGACTGTAATAGTATCGCGTGGGACAGTGATGGTGAACTGGGCTGTAACTGGAGAGAGAGATCATATTAACGACAGCGAGGCATCGACTGAATACACATCTACACAGTCCGTCTTGACTGATGCCCTCTCTCTCTCTATTGTAGGGACTGGTCAGCAACTTCTCCCTGTCTCTATCGTTAAATCATCTTCAATAAACTCCCAACTGAGAGCTAGTGAGAAACTGAGACTCACCCGCACATACACAGCAGCAAAGGGCAACTACCCCGAGCAGTGCTGTCTGCATCCTGGCCTCAGCCTGTGTCCTGGTCTCTGGTCACTGAGCAGCCTGTGTCCTGGTCTCTGGTCACTGAGCAGCCTGTGTCCTGGTCTCTGGTCACTGAGCAGCCTGTGCTGGTTACACTCAGTCAGTCAGTAGAGTTTTCTCTTCTCCCAGCTCTGCACTTATTGAGCAAATAGGGAGTAGGGAGTGGGTGGGGACTGACTGAAGTGGTCCCTGGCCACTGATATGTAATGTCTCAGACATTTCAAGTCAAAACATGGTTTGAACAAAAACAGAAGTTGCTGCGGAAGCTCAGAAGGTCAGGCAGCATCCATGGAGAGAGGAAAAGGAATCCACGCTTCATCAGGACGAAGGGTTGTAGACCCGAAACGTCGACTCCTTTTCCTCTCTCCATGGATGCTGCCTGACCTGCTGAGTTTCCCCAGCAACTTTTGTTTTTGTTTCAGATTCCCAGCGTCTGTAGCGTTTTGTGTTTTGTTATGGTTTGAACGAAGGCTGGAACAGGAGCCCGGAAAAGGAATAATGATAATTTGGTCACTTAACACACGGCTGTGTTTCCTCCACAAAATACGTTGTCTATTAACATTACAGTATATCCTGGGACGTTTAATGACATAAAGCTTTTCACGTCGTCCAGACGCCTCAAAGCGCGTCACAGAATATTCTGTAAAGTGAATTGACTGTACAGTTTGTGGGCAAAACGCGGCAGCCAATTGCGCACAGCAGTGTCCCCCCACAAACAGTCGTGCGTTGAAATGACCGATTTTATTATTGTGGTTTTTTTTGGAGGGATTATTATCAGGCGTGTGTGTGTGTGTGTGTGTGGAGTAAGGAAACTTGTCAAAGATTTCGCCCTGACCTGCCTGGATTCGCGGAGCAGGCCTGAGTCTGCTGAACGGAGCCTCTCACGTTCGGGAGGACGTCCCAAAGCGTTGGTTGCGCCCCCGAGCTGAACGGACGAGATCAGACACCTAAAGGCCTCTCATTTATTGTTCGTTTAACATTGTGAGGTTCGCTATTCCATTGTTCGCCCGCGGGTGGAAAGGGGGCACAACGGCATTAGGACCTGGGAGTGAGCGAGAGAGAGAGAGAGAGAGAGAGCCAGCCAGCAGCGAATGAGTGAGCCAGTCAGAGAGCGAGTATCAATATATTCTAAAGTGAATTGGCTGTGTATATGTGGTTGAACTGTGACAGCCTCAGTTGAGTTGCGATGGCTCAGCTGAGAGGTGGAAGAGGACAGGTTGATATGGGGTCAGAGGGTGGCAGAGGTAGGGAGCAGCAAGCAATGTTTAGGACCACAACTGTGCATGGAAGTGAACTGGACAAGTGTTGGAAGCTGATACATGTGAAGGGTATGGGGGAAGATCACACATTAGGATTAGAACTTTAGCTTTAGGAGGGGTTGTCAGTGCAGATTTAACGGCTTTCAATCGTCTGCAGTGATGTACAATAAAGCAACGACACATAACAATATCATCTTCCTTCACTTTCCAACAGGAATTACCACAAGTACCTGGTCCAGATGCCAATGTTCAGACCCTGGAGTCTTGGACGTCTGACTCAGAGCTCACAACTCTGAGTGAATAAGATCAGGCAAGTCAACAAGGTACATCATAATAATAATAATAAGAAGATAATCCTAATTTGGGGAATTGATGGCCAGGGAACTGGCAGAATCTCCATTGTCTTGTTGTCGAGTTGTCATCTCTTTGGAGCATTAATAACCCGGCTTTGATTAATTTAACACTGCCCCTTCTCCAGTGCTGTATTTATACTGTCTAACTGTATTTACTGTCTAACAGTTACAACATGTAAGGCGAAGGGGTTGAGGGAGAGAGTCCCAAAGCTTCGGGGGCATAATGGCTCAAAGCATATTTTGTTTGAGGTGCCTGGATTAAAGTGACCAAATTACAGTATTATTGGTTCGTTTGAAGGGATTTCGGAAGCATTTCCTAATGTGGAGTGATGAACCAACAATCTTCTGACTCAGAGCTGAGAGTGCAACCAACTGAGGCAGGTTGACACTGATCACGTATCTACTGATTGTTTCAATGGGACCTCATAGTAACTGGCAATAAATTAGATTATAATGTTAAATACAGTATAATCTCACTGAACCTCATACAGTATTAACTTACAGCTTTATTTATAGTAAGTTTTGCTCTGTTTATTCCAATTCACATTGGAAATCTGATCTGTACAATCTAACGTTGATTGTGAGTGTCATGTGTTTGTTGACTTTGAGCCTCTGGATAATCATCAAAACAACTTATTTCGTGGCATTTAAATGTACAATAGATGTTTCATGTCAGGAAGACATCCCAAGGCTCTGGACAGTCAGTCAGACTCGAGCTGGGGTCGGGATCGGGGAGGGGGGAGGAGAGGGGATTGGTCTCCGACGAGACCATTGAAGACGAAGATCTTGAGGTGGGACTTGAAGGAGGCCAGGGAGGGGGGAGAGGCTGCGGATTGGAACTCCAAAGGTTGGGGGCCGAATGGCTTCTCTACTGAAAGACTGCTACTGGAACTTTGTTGGATTCTTTATTTGGCAGGAGATGTATCTGCACATCTACACAGCAAGGTCCAGTCTCCATCTCTGCCCTCACACTCTGAAACTCCATCCCACAGTCTCTTCACCTCACTTTCTTCCTCGCCTCTCGAGGGTCTCAAGACCCTCCTCTTCGATCGTGCCTTCTGCTGCCCTCCCAACTCTGTCCCTCCCCTCCTAATTCTCTCCCCACTTCCCTGCCCCTCACCCTTGCTTGGATCCCGACCTGACTGTTCAGCTCCTTGGGACATGAAGGACGCTCCATAAATCTTGTTGTTCGTCTTGTTCTTACAGTCTTGTGGCTACTATCTTCACTGTCGACTGTTTTTCCTACCTTATCGCACACATTAATCTCTATACCCCCATCACCCCAGCCCTCGCCAGGCTCCCCTGGCTCCCCATCGCACACTAAACTCTCTCCCCCCATCACCCCAGCCCTCGCTAGTCTCCGTGTCAGGCTGAGAATTCCGTGCTTTCCATGGAAATTCCCAGAGATGGATTTCCTGAGTGGCTTCCGTCTGTGCTGTAAATGTCTTTATGTGTCTCTGGTTTTATGTCTCTGGTGTCTGTACAGAGCCTCTCACGTCAGGAGGACGTCCCGAAGTGTTGGTTGGGCCCCTGAGCTGAAGGGATGAGATCAGACACCAAAAGGCCTTTCTGTCTCCAAACTAACCTTGTGATCTTGTGCCCAGCTCAACCTTCCCTCTTGAAGCAGCTAATTGTCATTGTGTAATAGCGCTGCTCTGCCAGACGGTGGGGCTGTTACACTGTAACTCACCCACAGCTTGATGTGATCATTGAGATCCTGTCATTGTGAACTCACAGCTAAACACCAACTCACATTGGGTTTCTAACCCTGTGGTTTCTGTCTTGATCAATGACATTCAGACCTTTGTTGGGCAGTCAGGGAGCTGCCATTCACCTCATGGTTTTGGTCGTTCGCTTCACAGCTGTGTGTGGGATATCACTGCGTCTAAACCAGCTGCCACATTCACCTGCTAAATACACAGTCACTACACTTGACAGTAAAACATCCTGTAACGCACTTTGAGATGTTCTCCAGGCTGCATCAGCCTTGCCCTTGATACAGTGTATCAGAGGCAAGGGTTAAGATCACATTGTCCAACCACTATTTGGTAAGACAAAGGTAAAGGAAAAAAAAAGAGTGCGTTAACTCATGGGTTGAATATGTGTTGACCACTTCAGGGGGAGAAACAGAAGGGGGTGGGTTTCAACGAAACTGTCTCCTTTGCCTTCCATGTCCTGCCTCTCCCCCTTTAACGTCCCGAAGAAACCTCTCCCTCCAAACATGCCCCAGTCCTGACGAAGGTCTGTAGGCCCGAATCGTTGACCCCTTTCCCTCTCTCCATGGATGCTGCCTGACCTGCTGAGTTCTGTTTGTGTTTCAGATTCCCAGCGTCTGCGGTACCTTATGTGTTGCCTCTATTTACCAACTGAATGAAGTAGGGATCCAGTAGTTAATCGATTAGCCTGTAAACAGAATCGCTCGTGTGTGTGTGTGTGCGCGTGCGTGTGGAAGGAAACTTTGCCAAACGTTTCCCAGTGGTTTCTTCCCGGTTTCCGTCACTTCCGATGGCCAGCTGGCGAGCCAGATGAGGGGGTAACTTTGGACAGGGATGGCGCTGACAACGAGGGAACTGTGGTTCATGTAAAGACGGTATCAGGGAATTTACGTCCGGGATTCGAGGTCGGCAAGTGATCACTCCATGGCCCTCACTCCCTCCCCACCCCCCTCCCCTCCCCCACTCCTCCTCCTCTCCTTCCCTCTGCCATCTCCTAAACCACCCCCTCTATCAACCCGTCCACTCTCTCGGCTCAGTGGGCTCTGGTTGGCTTCACATCCCCCACTTCACGAGAGAGAGACGAGGGGAGAGAGAGAGAGACTGAGAGAGAGCGAGACGAGGGGGAGATTGTGTGAGAGAGAGAGAGAGAGGGGGACGAGGGGAGAGAGAGAGAGAGACTGAGTGCGGTGGGTGGGGAGAGAGAGAGAGACGAGGGGGAGATTGTGTGTGAGAGGAGAGAGAGAGACTGAGCCTGGCTGAGAAATTATTTATACTGTATATTGTTTTATATTGGACTCATCTGAATAAATAATGTTTAAAATCTCATATAATTACAAGAATGTGCAACATATAATGCATTTGGGTGATGGTGAGGGGGGAGACAAGAGGGAGAGAGAGAGAGTAAGGGGGAGAGAGAGAGAGATTAAGTTGGGGGGTGGGGAGAGGAGACGAGATAGAGAGAGAGAGAGCAAGGAGGAGAGTATGAGAGTAAGAAGGAGAGAGAGAGAGAGCAAGGGGGAAAGAGAGAGAGACACGCAAGAGAGAGAGAGAGAGAGAGACGAGTGTGAGAGAGAGAGTAAGAGAGAGCAAGAGGGAGAGAGTAAGAGACACAAGAGAGAGAGAGCAAGAGGGAGAGAGAGAGGTGAGAGAGAGAGTGAGAGATAGCAAGGGGGAGGGAGCAAGAGTAAGGGGTGGGGGGAGAGAGAGAGAGAGATTAAGGAGGAGAGTGAGAGAGAGCAAGGGGGAGAGAGAGAGACACACACACAAGAGGGAGAGAGAGGGGTGCAAGGGGGAGAGAGTGAGAGAGATAGAGAACAAGGGGGAGAGAGACTGAGAAACAGAGACAGAGAGAGAGTAAAATAGAGAGTGTGAAACAGAAGAGAGAGAGAGAGACAGAGAGAATAACAGAGAGAGATAAACTGTGAAAGAGAGACCGAGAGTGAGTGAGAGTGAAATAGAGAGAGAGAGGGAAAGTGAAACACACAGAGAGAGACAGTGGGGGGAGAGTGAAACAGTGAGAGAGAGAGAGAGTGAGAGAGACGATGGGGGGAGAGTGAAATAGTGAGAGTGAGTGAAACAGCGAGAGAGAGAGAGAGACTGAGAAAGAGAGAGAGAGACAGTGGGGGGAGAGTGAAATAAGAGAGAGTGAAACAGCGAGAGAGAGAGACAGAGAGAGATTGAGAGAGAGAGAGACAGTGGGGGGAGAGTGAAATAAGAGAGAGTGAAACAGCGAGAGAGAGAGAGAGAGACTGAGAGAGAGATTGAGAAAGAGAGACAGAGAGAAAGAGTGAGAGAGACAGTGGGGAGAGAGTGAAATAGAGAGTGAATGAAACAGCGAGCGAGACAGAGAGAGAGAGAGAGAGACACGGAGAGAGGGAGAGAGAGAGGGAGACACAGAGAGAGAGAGGGGGGGGGAGAGAGAGGGAGGGAGGGATTGAATGAATGGTTAGAACAAGCTTGCATTGTGACTGCAGTGAATAACGTTCGATCGGGTCGTGCGCTGCGAGATTCGCAGCCGTTGTAGAACCTGCCAGAGGCTGTCCTCTCCCCTCTCCCCTCCCCACCTCCCTCTCCCCCGCAGTCTCACACCGTCTGTCCCTGGTCTGTCGCCCCCCGTCTCAGCTCAGGGAATAAATAAATTCTCATCTGTGAATAAATAATATGAATCATTATTATTAATTTGTGGGGACAGAAACAGAGAGAGAGAGAGAGAGATAGAGAGAGAGAGAGACAGGGAGAGAGAGAGAGAGACAGGGAGAGAGAGAGAGAGAGACAGGAAGAGAGAGAGAGCGACAGGGAGAGAGAGATAGAGAGACAGAGAGAGAGAGAGAGAGAGAGAGAAAGACAGGGAGAGAGAGAGACAGGGAGAGAGAGAGACAGGGAGAGAGAGACACACAGAGAGAGACAGGGAGAGACACAGAGAGAGAGACACAGAGACAGGGAGAGAGAGAGAGAGATACAGAGGGAGAAAGAGAGAGACTGTGTGTGGGGGGGGGGACGCTGCTGTGCGCAGTCGGCTGCCGCGTTTCGCTCTCCCACAAACACACAGTCACTGCACTTTACAGTCTATTCTGTGAAGCGCTTTGAGACAGACTGTGATTCTCTCTCTCGTGAGGCCAGGGCTCTAACCCACTGAGTTACAGGGACTGTGACTCTCTCTCTCTCTCTCTCTAACCCACTGAGCTACAGGGATTGTGACTCTCTCTTTCTTTCTCTCTCTCTCTCTCTCTCTCTCGAGGCCTCTCTCTAACCCACTGAGCTACAGAGACTGTGACTCTCTCTTTCTCTCTCTCTCTCTCTCTCTCTCTCTCTTGAGGCCTGTCTCTAACCCACTGAGCTACAGGGACTGTGACTCTCTCTCTCTCTCTCTCTCTCTCTCTCTCTCTCTCTCTCCTTCTCGTGAGGCCAGGGCTCTAACTCTAACCCCTACCCCCCCCCCACCCCACCCCACCCCCCCAGAGAGAACATATGAGATGTGTTTTTACCTTGGAGACAGATATGGTGATAATGACGCAGGTCACACAGACACAGACTGACACGAGTAACGCAACACGACCCCGGACTCCGCAGTGAGGAGGGTGTCCAGTCACATCTGCCACAATCATTCATTATTCATTATTAACTATCGTTAACTGGTTTGGTGTCTGCCACACACACACACACACACACACACACACACACACACACACACACACACACACACACACACACACACACACACACACACATACACACACACACACACACATACACACACACACACACACACACACACACACACACATACATACACACACACACACACACATACATACACACACACACACACACACACACATACACACATACACACACACACACATACATACACACACACACACACACATACATACACACACACACACACACATACATACACACACACATACATACACACACATACATACACACACACACACACACACACACATACACACATACACACATACACACACACACACATACACACACACACACATACATACACACACAGACACACACACATACATACACACACACAGACACACATAGATATACACACACAGACACACACATATAGATACACAGACACATTGATATACACACACAGACACACACATATAGATACACACACACATACATAGATACACACACACACGCACACATAGATATATACATAGACACACACACAGACACACGCACACACAGACACATAGATACACACACAGACACACACACATAGATACACACACACATAGATACACACACATACACATAGATTTCACACACAGACACACACTGACACATACACATAGATACACACACATAGATACACACACATTCATAGATCCACACACACACACACACTCAGACACACACACTCACAGATGTACACACACTCAGACACATACACACATACTCACACACACACACACACACACAGATACACACATACTCACACACAAACACATAGATACACACATACAAAGATACACACATGCACTCAGACACACGCACACACACCGATACACACACACACAAACACATAGATACACAGGCACACACAGTCACACACACAGACACACATAGATACACTCAGACACACACACATACATACATAGATACACACATACACTCAGACACACGCACACACACAGATATACACACACACAAACACAGATACACACATAGATACACAGGCACACACAGTCACACACACACAGACACACATAGATACACAGGCACACACGCACACACACACACAAACACATAGATACACACATAGATACACAGGCACACAGAAACACACATATACATACATAGATACACACATACACTCAGACACATGCACACACACAGATACACACACACACAAACACATAGATACACACATAGATACACAGGCACACACAGTCACACACACACAGACACACATAGATACACAGGCACACACGCACACACAGATACACACAGACACGTACCTGACAGCTGTGAACTGGCCGACTGTTGACTGATGTTGTTGGAGACCTGACAGGTGTACACACTACAGTCCGTGTGAGTGTGTGTGTGAGCGTGTGTGTGAGAGCGTGCGTGAGTGTGTGCGTGAGGGCGTGTGTGAGGACGCAGAGTGAGCCGGCTGTGAGACTCGGTGTCGGTCACTCTCTGGCCCTTGGTCTCCCTCAGCCTCTCCCCGTCCCTGAGCCACACGAACGTGGCCTGCGTCCCACGCGTAATCGCGCACTTCAGGGTGTCGTTCATCTCCACCACCAGCGACATCCCCTCAATGGCGTCTGTGACACACACATGCACGCACACACACACACGCACGCACACACACACACGCACACACACACAGACAGACACACAGAGAGGAAGAATCACAATATTAATTGATAATAATAACACACAGACACACACACACACACGCACACAGACACATGCACACATACAGACACACACACAGACACACGCACGCAGACACAGAGACACACGCACACAGACACACGCACACAGACACACACACACACACACACGCGCGCACACACACGCACACACACAGACAGACACACAGAGAGGAAGAATCACAATATTAATTGATAATAATAACACACAGACACACGCACACAGACACACAGAGATACACGCACACAGACACATGCACGCACACATACACACACACGCACACATACACACGCGCGCACACACACGCACACACACACACAGAGAGGAAGATTCACAATATTAATTAATAATAACACACACACAGACATACGCACACACACAGACACACACACGCAGACACACACACACACACACACAGACACACGCACGCACACAGACACACACACACACACACGCACCTAGGCACACATAGACACACACAGACACTCACCGTAAGTGTGTAGAGAGACTGACCACCGAGTCTCTGTCCCGTCCTGGGCAGTGACGAGGATGTGATAGACGCCCTGATCTCCTCGTGTGTAGTTGAGGAGGGTCAGAGAGCTGGTCCTGGCCTCGAACCTCACCCTCCCCTCGTACGGGGTCGAGGACAACAGCCTCCCGTCCGCACTGATATACTGTAATATCCTCCTCGCAGACGCCTGCATCAGATTAATATATTATATACATTAATACATTAGGGGAGGCCAGGGCTCTAACCCACTGAGCTACAGGGACTGTGACTCTCTCTCTTTCTCTGTCTCTAACCTACTGAGCTACAGGGACTGTGACTCTCTCTCTCTCTCTGTCTCTAACCCACTGAGCTACAGGGACTGTGACTCTCTCTCTCTCTCTCTCTCTCTCTAACCCACTGAGCTACAGGGACTGTGACTCTCTCTCTCTCTCTGTGTCTCCAACCCACTGAGCTACAGGGACTGTGACTCTCTCTCTCTCTCTCTCTCTCTCTCTAACCAACCCACTGAGCTACAGGGACTGTGACTCTCTCTCTCTCTCGCGCGCGAGAGAGGCCAGGGCTCTAACTCACTGAACTACAGGGACTGTGACTCTCTCTCTCTCTCTAACCCACTGAGCTACAGGGACTGTGACTCTCTCTCTCTCTCTAACCCACTGAGCTACAGGGACTGTGATTATCTCTCTCTCTCTAACCCACTGAGCTACAGGGACTGTGACTCTCTCTAACCCACTGAGCTACAGGGACTGTGACTCTCTCTCTCTCTGTCTCTAACCTACTGAGCTACAGGGACTGTGACTCTCTCTCTCACTCTAACCCACTGAGCTACAGGGACTGTGACTCTCTCACTCTAACCCACTGAGCTACAGGGACTGTGACTCTCTCTCTCTCTGTCTCTAACCTACTGAGCTACAGGGACTGTGACTCTCTCTCTCACTCTAACCCACTGAGCTACAGGGACTGTGACTCTCTCACTCTAACCCACTGAGCTACAGAGACTGTGACTCTCTCTCTCTCTCTCTCCAACAGACTGAGCTACAGGGAGACTCTGGCGTGCGAGGGAGAGAGCTACTATACCTTCTCCACTTTCCACGTCACACTGTGAACTTTGAGAAACATATCCTCGTTGAAATCGGCTTCTAAAGTCACAGGTTCCCCCACAACACCATAGACAACCTCAGTCTCTAGCCTGGACCCCGAGATCACGAGAGAACCTGGTGAGGAGAGGACATCAACACAAGGTTAGAGATAGAGAGACACTGAGAGAGAGAGAGGGACAGGGAGAGAGAGAGGACATCAACACAGGGTTAGAGATAGAGAGAAACCGAGAGAGACTGAGAGAGAGAGGGACACAGGAGAGAGAGAGGACATTAACACAGGGTTAGAGATAGAGAGACTGAGAGAGAGAGGGACACAGGAGAGAGGGACAGGAAGAGAGAGAGAGAGACAGGGAGAGAGAGACACACACAGACACACACACACAGGGAGAGAGAGACACACACAGACAAACACACACAGGGAGAGAGAGAGACACACACACGGGGGGAGAGAGAGAGAGAGGCACACAGACATAGGGGGGGGGAGAGAGATACTGAGAGAGAGGGAGGGAGTGGGGGAGAGAGGGAGGGGGGGTTAATTACCTAGTGCTATAATGAGCACAGCTACTAAATTGGCTTTAAGATGATCCATCGAATTACGTTGAGTTTGAGTCAAGTTTTCGACTCATTATCTGATCTGAGGGAGAGAGAGAATATATCTTTAATTATCCTGTCTGTCTGTCAGTCAGTGAGTGAATCAGTGAGTCACACACACAGACTGACTGAGCAAGTCTGAGACTGAAACTGAGTGTCTGTGAGTGTGCATGTCTGTGTGTGTCTGTGAGTGTCTGTGTGTGTCTGTGAGTGTCTGTGTGTGAGTGTCTGTGTATGAGTGTCTGTGTGAGAGTGTGTGATTGTCTGTGTGTGTATGTGTTTTGCTCGCCCACAAATATATAGTCACTACACTTTACAGTATATTGTGTGAAGCACTTGAGACACAGACTAGAAAGTGAGAAAAGCTGCTGTATCAATACAAGGATTATTAGTGTGCGTGTGAGTGAGTGACTGAGAGAGAATGAGACAGAGAGAGACTGAGAGAGAGACAGACACACACAGACTGACTGAGATTGAGAGACAGAGAGACTGAAACTGAGAGAGAGAGGCTGAGAGAGAGACTGAGATTGAGAGAGACCGAGAGAGAGAGAGAGAGAGAGAGAGACACACACACACAGATACACACAGACTGACTGAGATTGAGAGACAGAGAGACTGAAACTGAGAGAGAGAGACTGAGAGAGAGACTGAGATTGAGAGACACTGAAAGAGTCACTGACATAGAGACTGAGATACTGAGAGAGAGAGAGAGAGAGAGACTGAGACACCGAGAGAGAGAGAGAGACTGAGACACTGAGTGAGAGAATGGGAGAGTGAGAGAGAGGGAGAATAGGGAGATACAGAGCGATGACAAGAGAGTGAGACACAGAGAGAGAGAGAATGAGAGAGTGAGAACACAGAGAGAGGGAGAGAGGGATGACGAGAGAGAATGAGAAAGAGAGAGAGAGTGAGAATAGAGAACGACAGAGATGGCGAGAGAGAGAGAATGAGACGAAAGAGAGAGAGAACGAGAGAAAGACAGAGAGAGGGGGGGAATGAGAGAGGGGAATAGAGAGACAGAGAGAGAATGAGACACAGTGCGAGAGAGTGAGAGAGAGAGATGATGAGAGAAAGACAGAGAGGGGGGGGATGAGAGAGAGACAGAGCGATGACGAGAGAGAGGGTGAGAGAGAGATGGCTAGAGAAAGACAGAGAGAGAGGGGGAATGAGCGAGGAGGAATAGAGAGAGAGAGAGAGAATGAGATACACAGAGAGAGAGAGTGAGAGAGACAGAGCGATGACAGGAGAGACAGAGAGAGATTGAGAGAGAGAGAATGGGACACACAGTGAGAGAGAGAATGTGACACACAGTGAGAGAGAGATGACGAGAGAGACAGAGAGAGAGGGGGAATGAGAGAGAGGGGAGAGAGAGAGAGAGAGACTGACCTGGCTGTATGGACAAGCTAATAAACTGACTAAATCGACACTCTCTCTCTCTCGTCATCGCTCTGTCTCTCTCTCTCTCTCACTCACATGGAAACTGATAGTGATAGTGTAACTCAACAGGATTTTATAGGAAATCAATTGCATCCGAACCCCACCCTCCCTGTCTCCGTCTCGCTCTCTGTCTCTCTGTCTGTCTGTCTCGCTCTCTGTCTCTCTCTCTGTCTCTCTGTCTGTCTGTCTCGCTCTCTGTCTCTCTCTCTGTGTCTCTCCCTCCCTCCATCTCCATCTCTCTCCCCCTCCCCCCTCTCTCTCTCTCTTGTGTGCGCATGTGTCTGGGTGTGTGTGTGCATGTGTGTGTGTGTGTGACTGTGTGTGTCTGTGTTTTTGTGTGACTGTGTGTACGTGTGTGTAACTGCGTGTGTGACTGTGTTTTTTTCTGTGTGAATGCATATGTGTGTGTGCATGTGTGTGGTTGTGTGTCTGTGCGTGTGTGTGTTTGTGTCTGTGTGTGTGTGTCTGTGTGTGTGACTGTGTGTGAATGCATATGTGTGTGAATGCGTATGTGTGTGACTGTGTGCGTGTGTGTGTGTGTGTACGTGTGTGGGTGTGGGTGGGAATCTCGAGGGAAATCTGGAATCAGATTCCCGACAATTGTGTCAAACAAACTGAAAGTAAAACACAACTGTCATCTGCTCTCTGACTCATCAAACAATCCTCTCCCCCCCCCCCCACACACACACACACACACACATACGCATTCACACAGGCTCACACACAGTCACACACACACACACACAGGCTCACACACACACACAGAGGCTCACACAATCACACACACATTCGCATTCACACACTCACACACACACACAGGCTCACACTCACACACACACACACACACACAGGCTCACACACACACACACACACACAGCTCACACACACACACACACTCACACACACACACAGGCTCACACACACACTCACACACACACACACAGGCTCACACACACACACACTCACACACACACACACAGGCTCACACACACACACACTCACACACACACACACACACAGGCTCACACACACACAGGCTCACACACACACACACAGGCTCTCACACACACACACAGGCACACACACACATACACAGGCTCTCACACACACACACACACACAGATTCACACACATACATAGATCCTCACGCACACACAGACACACATAGACACACACTCTCTCACAATCACACACACTCCTGCGTGCACACACACTCACACACACTCTCGCGCACACACTGTCACAAACACACACACACCTGCGCACACACTCACACACACTCTCGTGCACACACTCACAAACACACACACTTGCGCACACACTCACACACACTCTCGCGCACACACTGTCACACACACACACTTGCGCACACACTCACACACACTCTCGCGCACACACTCACAAACACACACACACTTGCGCACACACTCACACACACTCTCGCGCACACACTCACAAACACACACACTTGCGCACACACACTCACACACACTCTCGCGCACAACACTGTCACAAACACACACACACTTGTGCACACACTCACACACACTCTCGCGCACACACTGTCACAAACACACACACACTTGCGCACACACTCACACACACACTCCTGCACACACACTCTCGCACACACACTCGCATTCTCTCTCACACACACACACTCTCTCGCACACACACACAGTCTTGCACACACACACACACAACCCCCCCCCCACCCCCCGCCATTGCTTTTGACCGTTCTTACCCGAGTTGGTGTGTGTGAGAGACACACACACAGACGCACAA